>CM067371.1:108612562-108622483 GCA_034401795.1 Chaetoderma sp. LZ-2023a | reverse complement strand
CGCATGACACGTGTGTTGTTTGGAAATAAAATAAAATAAAATAAAATAAAATAAAATAAAATATTGATTGATTGATCTTCGGGTAATAATCTTCCTCTTGATAGGAGCACCAGTTATTAACTCAGTTCAGTACAATCTAGAAAGACTCTTAATTAACAGAATACAGCCTATTAGCATTATAAACTTAATTAGATCAACCTTTTATTACTTTGCCATGTTTGTGTTTTGAATTCAGTAGCAAAGTACGACCACAATGTATGTCATATCACAGATGCCGGCAATGGCTTTCCAGTAATTTGCGAATGTCATGATACAGACATGCAGAGAGGCTGCTCTATGAAGGATCAATGATGATGCTAGTTAGCAGCTGCAGATCTGTACTTATCGTGGTCCAGTATGCCATCACAAAGCCTTGTATGACTAAATGGTTCAGGGACTAAATTGTTTGTTTGTAAGACAGCAGTGATGGACACTGGATTAGCATGTAGATGTAGGTTTCGGTGGCTGTGTGACAGTTTAGCATTACATATATTTGTTTTGACAATGTGCGATTGAACTAGGTAAGTGCCAGTGAGAAATCTCAACTTAGAAACGCAGCGCTTAGCTTCCTTAAAGTCACTTTCCATCAAATCAATAGAGGGATGGAGATGGCCGAGACGCTAAGAATAGCGGCTGCAGTGTGAAGATGTACTTTTTCTTTGAAGTTTAATTAGCGCATCCTGAACCATTGGTCTTCCACAGACATTTGGGCGGCGTATCCTCCATAAGCTGCTCTATACATGGTAAATCATACATTGCCAAGGTGTTTTTACTGATGAACCAGGAACTAGCGGAAGCTGCTTTAAGTACAATCTGTCTGCTGATAACGTTAATTATATTATGGCTATATTGCCGCTACGAATGATGTTAGCTAACAAAGACAACTGACGTGAATGGAGTTCAGCAACAACGTGTTTGCCTCCCGGTATTAGGTACAGGAGGCACTTTGCAGTACGCTTAGGTAGTGATAAGATTGTACGTAACATGTTCAGGTGGAAATTGTTGACAGTTGAGTTTTATCCAGTTTAAAAGCTTTAAGGGCATGTAATAACCGAGGTAGAACATATATCAAGAATATCAGATTGTTGGTGTTAGCCCATTTGAGCCATGGAGACCGGCTCCGGTGAGAGCAGAAAATGCCTTACTAGGCCGGGAAATTCTTTCGTGAATATTAAGTTTGGTTTGTTCCACCGGCAGCAACAGTAAAGCAGTAGCAGCAGCAGCAACAACAACAACAACAACAGCAACAACAACAACAACAATCAGCTGCATCGACAACAACGACACAAAAGTGGGACAACAACAACAACAACAAGGACCACCACCACCACCACCACCTCCACCACCACCACCACCAACAACAACAACAACAAGGACCACCACCAGCAACAACAACAACAACAACAACAACAACAACAACAGCAGTAGCAGCAGCAGCAACAACAACAACAACAACAATAACAACAACAACCTCAACAATCAACTGCATCGACAACGACAAACAAGTGGGCCAACAACAACAACAACAACAAGGACCAGCACCACCACAGACCACCACCACCACCACCACCACAGCAACAACAACAACAACAACAATGATAATGATAATAATAATTATTATCCGGATCTATGGCATAGATGTATACTGTATCTTCATCTTGTAAAAAGACAAAATCTAATTGTAAATAAATAATGAGTACGTGCTCCATATAACTATTATGTACATCTCCCATATACCATTGTGATATGGTCTGGTGTATAAACAAAGCATTTCACATTGCATATGTTCCTTGGTATTCACAGAAAATAAACAGCGCCATATAAACCTGTCTATAGCTGGCACTTGCTTTTGGGCTATACGATTGTTGTTCTTTGGGACGGGTGGTCGAACGAATTTTTTTTTTTTAATTTATTTTAGGGAAAAAATAAATAAAATAAAATAAAAATAAATATAATAAATTAAAAATTCGTTCAACCACCCGTCTCAAAGAACACCAATCGTATAGCCCCCAAAAGCAAGGGTCCGCTATAGCGAAAGTTATATCACGCATGCCTGATTCAATGGTGATGGCTTCGGAGTGATCTGATCTCAAGGGCACCTGGTAGAGTCCAAGATATAACTTTTAGATTTTGACACAGATTACCTCCCTTTACCCATACAAGACGATTGGGAGACTTAAGATTGAATGAAATGTTGAATTATGAATCCAAGGCACCCGACACAAACTTTGCAGATTTTCTCGGTTATTTGACACTTCAGGGCTTTTTCCTTGATTTTCACGAAATCTTTACTGAATGTATATTGTCTGTCGGTGTGTCTGTTTGCTGGTCAAACTCACTAAAGCGTGACCTCACACTCACACGTGCAAGCACATACGTACGCACCTACCCAGCCACGCACATAGCTACGCATAGATACACACACGCGCATGCACGCGCGCGTACGCATATACACGCACACACAAACTCACTTTTTATTTACATTGCAGTAAGTATACATTTCAACACCGAAATCCCAGTATTATAATTTGAACGTAAAGTATACAGGTAAGATGCTGCATAACAATTTGACCGAAAGATGTTGGTACTTCAGGCAACCCCAGTCTCCAGTGAAATTAGTACCAAAATACTCAGCAGAGAATTTCTTCCATTCTAAGGTTATTTGGCTGTTTTCCTTCGAGGGTGCTTTTCAGGATCAAATGATATAAGGCATACATAATTACATAGTGTTCCAATTTCCTATCTATAATATCCGCATGACTGCTGAGATTTTGCAGATGAAATATTTCAAGAGTTATATCTCTGGACCCGTTAAATATCTTAAAAACTACCTGGAGAAGAATATTGATGATTTCCATCAGTGTGAAGGCCAATTCAGAAGAAGGCCAATAACAAAATCCAGTTCAGAAAAAGGTCAATAACACAGTCCAGTTCCGAAGCAGGACAATAACAAAGTCAAGTTCAGAAGCAGGTGAATAACAAAGTTCAGTTCAGAAGAAGGTCAATAGCAAAGTCTAGTTCAGAAGAAGGACAATAACAAAGTCCAGTTCAGAAGAAGGTCAATAACAAAGTTCAGTTCAGAAGAAGGAAAATAACAAAGTCTAGTTCAGAAGCAGGTGAATAACAAAGTCCAACTCAGAAGAAGGTCAAATAACTAAGTTCAGTTCAGAGGAGGGTCAATAACAAAGTTCAGTTCAGAAGAAGGACAATAACAAAGTCTAGTTCAAAAGCAGGTGAATAACAAAGTCCAGCTCAGAAGAAGGTCAATGACTAAGTTCAGTTCAGAAGAGGGTCAATAACTAAGTTCAGTTCAGAAGAAGGCCAATAACAAAGTCCAGTTCAGAAAAAGGTCAATAACACAGTCCGGTTTCGAAGCAGGACAAAAACAAAGTCAAGTTCAGAAGCAGGTGAATAAGTCCAGTTCAGAAGAAGGTCACTAACAAAGTTCAGTTCAGAAGAAGGAAAATAACACAGTCTAGTTCAGAAGCAGGTGAATAACAAAGTTCAGGTCAGAAGACGGTCAATAACTAAGTTCAGTTCAAAAGAGGGTCAATAACTAAGTTCAGTTCAGGAGAAGGTCAATAACAAAGTTCAGTTCAGAAGAAGGTCAATAACAAAGTTCAGTTCAAAAGACGGTGAATATCAAAGTTCAGTTCAGAAGAAGGACATTAACAAAGTTCGGTTCAGAAGAAGGTCAATAACAAAGTCCAGGTCATGAGAAGGTCAATAACTAAGTTCAGTTCAGAAGAGGGTTAATAACTAAGCTCAGTTCAGAAGAAGGACAATAACAAAATTCAGTTCAGAAGACGGTGAATAACAAAGTTCAGTTCAGAAGAAGGACATTAACAAAGTTCAGTTCGGAAGAAGGTCAATAACAAAGTTCAGATCGGAAGAAGGTCAATAACAAAGTTCAGTTCAGAAGAAGGTCAATAACAAAGTTCAGTTCAGAAGAAGGTGAACAAACAAAGTTCAGTTCGGAAGTAGGTGAATAACAAAGTCCAGCTCAGAAATAGGTCAATTACCAAGTTCAGTTTAGAAGAAGGACAATAACAAAGTTCAGTTCCGAAAAAGGTGAATAACAAGGTTCAGTTCGGAAGTAGGTGAATAACAAAGGTCAGATCAGAAGAAGGACAATAACAAAGTTCAGTTCGGAAGTAGGTGAATGACCAAGTCGAGGTCAGAAGAAGGTTAATAACAAAGTTCTGTTCAGAAGAAGGTGAACAAACAAAGTTCAGTTCAGAAGAAGGTGAATAACCAAGTCCAGCTCAGAAGAAGGTCAATTACTAAGTTCAGTTCGGAAGTATGACAATAACAAAGTCTAGTTCGGAAGTAGGTGAATAACAAAGTCCAGCTCAGAAGAGCGTTAATTACTAGGTCCAGTTCAGAAGAAGGACAATAACAAAGTCTAGTTCGGAAGAAGGTGAATAACAAAGTTCAGTTCAGAAGAAGGACAATAACAAAGTCTAATTCAGAAGCAGGTGAATAACAAAGTTCAGTTCAGAAGAAGGAAAATAACAAAGTCTAGTTCGGAAGCAGGTGAATAACAAAGTCCAGCTCAGAAGAAGGTCAAATAACTAAGTTCAGTTCAGAGGAAGGTCAATAACAAAGTTCAGTTCAGAAGAAGGACAATAACAAAGTCTAGTTCAGAAGCAGGTGAATAACAAAGTCCAGCTCAGAAGAAGGCCAATGACTAAGTTCAGTTCAGAAGAGGGTCAATAACTAAGTTCAGTTCAGAAGAAGGCCAATAACAAAGTCCAGCTCAGAAAAAGGTCAATAACACAGTCCAGTTTCGAAGCAGGACAAAAACAAAGTCATGTTCAGAAGCAGGTGAATAACAAAGTCCAGTTCAGAAGAAGGTCACTAACAAAGTTCAGATCAGAAGAAGGAAAATAACAAAGTCTAGTTCAGAAGCAGGTGAATAACAAAGTCCAGGTCAGAAGACGGTCAATAACTAAGTTCAGTTCAAAAGAGGGTCAATAACTAAGTTCAGTTCAGGAGAAGGTCAATAACAAAGTTCAGTTCAGAAGAAGGTCAATAACAAAGTTCAGTTCAAAAGACGGTGAATATCAAAGTTCAGTTCAGAAGAAGGACATTAACAAAGTTCGGTTCGGAAGAAGGACAATAACAATGTCCAGGTCAGAAGAAGGTCAATAACTCAGTTCAGTTCAGAAGAGGGTCAATAACTAAGCTCAGTTCAGAAGAAGGACAATAACAAAGTTCAGTTCAGAAGACGGTGAATAACAAAGTTCAGTTCAGAAGAAGGACATTAACAAAGTTCAGTTCGGAAGAAGGTCAATAACAAAGTTCAGATCGGAAGAAGGACAATAACCAAGTTCAGTTCAGAAGAAGGTCAATAACAAAGTTCAGTTCAGAAGAAGGTGAACAAACAAAGTTCAGTTCGGAAGTAGGTGAATAACAAAGTCCAGCTCAGAAATAGGTCAATTACCAAGTTCAGTTTAGAAGAAGGACAAAGGTCAGATCAGAAGAAGGACAATAACAAAGTTCAGTTCGGAAGTAGGTGTATGACCAAGTCGAGCTCAGAAGACGGTCAATAACAAAGTTCAGTTCAGAAGAAGGTGAACAAACAAAGTTCAGTTCAGAAGAAGGTGAATAACAAAGTCCAGCTCAGAAATAGGTCAATTACCAAGTTCAGTTTAGAAGAAGGACAATAACAAAGTTCAGTTCCGAAAAAGGTGAATAACAAGGTTCAGTTCGGAAGTAGGTGAATAACAAAGGTCAGATCAGAAGAAGGACAATAACAAAGTTCAGTTCGGAAGTAGGTGAATGACCAAGTCGAGCTCAGAAGAAGGACAATTACTAAGTTCAGTTCAGAAGAAGGACAATAAGAAAGTCTAGTTCGGAAGAAGGTGAATAACAAAGTTCAGGTCGGAAGAAGGTGAATAACAAAGTTCAGTTCAGAAGAAGGACAATAACAAAGTTCAGTTCGGAAAAAGGTGAATTACAAAGATCAGTTCGGAAGTAGGTGAATAACAAAGTTCAGATCAGAAGAAGGACAATAACAAAGTTCAGTTCGGAAGAAGGTGAATAACCAAGTCCAGCTCAGACGAAGGTCAATTACTAAGTCCAGTTCGGAAGTATGACAATAACAAAGTCTAGTTCGGAAGAACGTGAATAACAAAGTTCAGTTCGGAAGTAGGTGAATAACAAAGTCCAGCTCAGAAGAGTGTTAATTACTAGGTTCAGTTCAGAAGAAGGACAATAACAATGTCTAGTTCGGAAGAAGGTGAATAACAAAGTTCAGTTCGGAAGTAGGTGAATAAAAAAGTCCAGCTCAGAAGAGGGTTAATTACTAGGTTCAGTTCAGAAGAAGGACAATAACAAAGTCTAGTTCGGAAGAAGGTGAATAACAAAGTTCAGTTCAGAAGAAGGACAATAACAAAGTCTAGTTCGGAAGAAAGTGAATAACACAGTTCAGTTCGGAAGAAGGTGAATAACAAAGCACAGTTCAGAAGAAGGCGAATAACATAGTTCAGTTCAGATGAAAAACAATAACTAAGTTCAGTTCAGAAGAAGGACAATAACAATGCTCAGTTCGAAAGAAGGTGAATAACAAAGTTCAGTTCTGAAGAAGGTGAATAACAAAGTTTAGTTCCGAAGAAGGACAATAACAAAGTTGAGTTCAGAAGGTGAATAATCAAGTTAATGTCAGAAGAAGGACAATGACAAAGTTCAGTTCGGAACAAGGTGAATAACAAAGTTCAGTTCAGAAGAAGGCGAATAACATAGTTCAGTTCAGAAGAAAAACAATAACTAAGTTCAGTTCAGAGGAAGGACAATAACAAAGCTCAGTTCGAAAGAAGGTGAATAACAAAGTTCAGTTCTGAAGAAGGTGAATAACAAAGTTTAGTTCAGAAGAAGGACAATAACAAAGTTGAGTTCAGAAGGTGAATAACCAAGTTAATGTCAGAAGAAGGACAATGACAAAGTTCAGTTCGGAAGAAGCTGAATATCAAAGTTCAGTTCAGAAGAAGGACAATAACAAAGTTCAGTTCGAAAGAATGTGAATAACAAAATTCAGTTCAGAAGATGAATAACAATGTTGAGTTCAGAAGAAGGTCAAGAACAAATTTCAGTTCAGAAGAAGATCAATAACTAAGTTCAGTTCAGAGGAAGGTCAATAACTAAGTTCAGTTCGAAAGAATGTGAATAACAAAATTCAGTTCAGAAGATGAATAACAAAGTTGAGTTCAGAAGAAGGTCAAGAACAAATTTCAGTTCAGAAGAAGATCAATAACTAAGTTCAGTTCAGAGGAAGGTCAATAACTAAGTTCAGTTCAGAAGAAGGTCAATAACAAGGTTCAGTTCAGAAGAAGGTCAATAACAAAGTTCAGTTCGGAAGAAGGACAATAACAAAGCCTAGTTCAGAAGAAGGACAATCACCAAGTCCAGTTCAGAAGCAGGTGAATAACAAAGTTCAGCTCAGAAGAAGGTCAATTACTAAGTTCAGTTCAGAAGAATGACAGCAACAAAGTTCAGTTTAGCAGAAGGACAATAACAGAGTTCACTTCGGAAGAAGGTGAATAACAAAGTTCACTTCGGAAGAAGTTGAATAACAAAGTTCAGTTCAGAAGAAGCTCAATAACAAAGTCCAGTTCAGAAGAAGGACAGTAACACAGTCTAGTTCAGAAGCAGGTGAATAACAAAGTCTAGCTCAGAAGAAGCTCAATAACTAAGTTCAGTTCAGAAGAAGGATAATAACTAAGTTCAGTTCAGAAGAAGGACAATATCAAGGTTTAGCTTAGAAGTAGGTGAATAACAAAGTTCAGTTCAGAAGAAGGACAATAACAGAGTTCACCTAAAACAAGGTGAATAACAAACCTCACTTCGGAAGAAGGTGAATAACAAAGTTCAGTTCAGAAGAAGCTCAATAACTAAGTTCAGTTCAGAAGAAGGACAATATTAAAGATTAGCTTAGAAGTAGGTGAATAACAAAGTTCACTTCGGAAGAAGGTGAATAACAAAGTTCAGTTCAGAAGATGCTCAATAACTAAGTTCAGTTCAGAAGAAGGACAGTAACAAAGTTCAGTTCAGATGAAGGTCAATAACAAAGTTCAGTTCAAAAGAAGTTCAGTAACAAAGTCTAGTTCCGAAGAAGGTGAATAACAAAGTTCAGTTCGAAAGAAGGTCAATAACAAAGTTCAGTTCAGAAGAAGGACAATACCAATCTCTAGTTCAGAAGAAGGTGAAAGCAAAGTTCAGTTCAGAAGAAGGTCCCTAACAAAGTTCAATTCAGAAGAAGGTCAGTAACAAAGTTTAGTTCGGAAGAAGGTGAATAACAAAGTTCAGTTCGAAAGAAGGTCAATAACAAAGTTCATTTCAGAAGAAGGTCAGTAACAAAGTCTAGTTCTGAAAAAGGTGAATAACAAAGTTCAGTTCAGAAGAGGGTCAATAACAAAGTTCAGTTCAGAAGAAGGTCAATTACAAAGTTCAGTTCAGAAGAAGGACAATAACAAAGTTCAGTTTAGAAGAATGTGAATAGCAAAGATCAGTTCAGAAGAAGGTCAATAACAAAGTTCAGTTCCGAAGTAGTTCAATAACAAAGTCTAGTTCAGAAGAAGGACTATATCAAAGTTCAGTTCGGAAGAAGGTCAATAACAAAGTTCAGTTCAGAAGAAGGTCAATAACTAAGTTCAGTTCAGAAGAAGGTCAATAACTAAGTTCAGTTCAGAAGAAGGTCAATAACAAAGTTCAGTTCAGAAGGTCACTAACAAAGTTCAGTTCGGAAGAAGGACAATAACAAAGTCTAGTTCAGAAGAAGCTGAATAGCAAAGTTCAGTTCGGAAGAAGGTCAATAGCAAAGTCAGTTCGGAAGAAGGTGAATAACAAAGTTCAGTTCGGAAGAAGGTCAATAACAAAGTTCAGTTCGGAAGAAGGTCAATAACTAAGTTCAGTTCAGAAGAAGGTGAATAAAAACTGTCAGTTCGGAAGTAGGTGAAAAACAAAGTCCATTTTGAAAGAATACAACTAAGAAAGTTGATTTCGGAAGAATAACGATAACAAAGTCTAGTTCAGAATTATGTCAATGATAAAGCTCAGTTCGGAAGAGTGAGAATAATAAAGTTTAGTTCAGAATGTTGAAAACACCAAAGTTCATTTTAACAATAACAGGAACACGGTTTAACTCAGAAGAATAAAATGACTGTTTAAATATATAGCAAACATTATTATATATTCAAATGTCAATCCTCGCTCCCTCAGAACGTGTTATCATCATTCTAACAGAACTTGTGCTCTGGGTAGATCCGAACTGTCACTCAAGTATATGACGTGGTAATCAATTACGTCACGTGCACGTTCACGTCATAATCAAAATGCGTATATATATAACTTGCACAACGGTGGTATTTGATTTTTGGTGGTAAAATGACCAAACACTTGATAAACCTTACTTTGTGAACATAGGTTTAAAAAAAATCTCACTTTATCTTATACTAACCATTCAATTGATAGAATTTGCAACCCGTAACCCATCCCTGACATTATAGCTTTCTATCGCGCCGACAACCACAGATATTCAGGCTCTAGTAGCTAAATATTGTTACATTTCTGCAGCCTATGATGGCTGTCATGATTTACCTTTCAACCAGTCAGAGAGAACCTAATGTGTTTGCCTCGGTATAAACGCTCAGCCGTGGAAGTGCCAACTATAGTATGGCAACGCGGTATAAAAGCAATCATACAGGTAAGCTGTTGAATATTTTGAAGCTAATTTGACTGGAAGCAGCAACTTCCAATCAAATTAGTTTCCAAATATTCAACGGGATGAGTATTACATAATAAAGAATCTAATGCATTGGCACGTACATGACGCCGCACGTTATCGCTCGAAGAGACACAATGGTGGCGATCACTGTTCAACAT
>CM067371.1:108372562-108607562 GCA_034401795.1 Chaetoderma sp. LZ-2023a | reverse complement strand
ATAGACATACTAACATACACACAGACATTCAAATAGACAGACTAACATACATACAGACAGTCAGATAGACAGACTAACATACATACAGACAGTCATATAGACAGACTAACATGCCCACAGATTGGCAGATTAACATACCCACAGATTGGCAGACTAACATACACACAGATAGTCAGATAGACAGACTAACATATATCACTTACACATGTATTCCAGATAACGTGCATGCATGCACTCATGAATGCAGGCACGCGTGCACGCTTGCTCACATGCATGTCATCCCGTACGCTCACACGCACTTTTAATTTTTCAACAAAAGCAAACATGTACAACTATTGTTTATCAACGAAGGACGACGACACATGGCAAACATCAGATGATGACCACTGACAAATAGTCATTGCTTACCTCACCCAGGTGAGTTACATAGCCATTGCATACCTCACCCAGGTGAGTTACATAGCCATTGCATACCTCACCCAGGTGAGTTACATAGCCATTGCATACCTCACCCAGGCGAGTTACATAGCCATTGCATACCTCACCCAGGTGTGTTACATGGCCATTGCATACCTCACCCAGGCGAGTTACATAACCATTGCATACCTCACCCAGGTGAGTTACATAGCCATTGCATACCTCACCCAGGTGAGTTACATAGCCATTGCATACCTCACCCAGGTGAGTTACATAGCCATTGCATACCTCACCCAGGTGAGTTACATAGCCATTGCATACCTCACCCAGGTGAGCTACATAGCCATTGCATACCTCACCCAGGTGAGTTACATAGTCATTGCATGCCTCACCCAGGTGAGTTAAATAGCCATTGCATACGCTCATCCAGTTGAGTTAAATAGTCATTGTGTATGCTCGCCCAGGTGAGTTACATAGCCATTGCATACCTCACCCAGGTGAGTTAAATAGCCATTGCATACCTCATCCAGGTGAGTTTAAAATGTAATCGAAATGTGTACATTTAACATTTTACAAAACAATATATATATATTTTTTCTGAATTGGAGTAGCAGCAGGTGTAGTTTGTGTGGGTTTAGGATACAGGCACTGTCAATGTTTAATTCGCAGACTCGATCTGCTGATCTAATGACTGAAATGACGTCATGTGATTTAACTCATTATCACAGGTATCAACAGTAATAACAAAACAATTACAATTACACATCGCGTGATACATGCAACAGAAATTCTCCACCACAATATGTATGATATATATTACTCAAGATCTTTACAGTGAACAAAATAAATTATTGCAACATTGATAAAATAAGCACCTGTATGTATACAGACTGTGTTTCCATTTAAATCAGAATCAGGTATTAAGTAAGATGTAATAATGTTACTTTTTGTTCTGTTTGACTTTAATGCATTCTTTGTGGAACAGGTATTCTCTGACGACCACACGGGAGGGGGGAGGGGGCTGTGCTGGGATTTTTTATGGCGACCGTGACGGCTCTGGAGCATTTTATTGTAACTGTATATGCAGGCAGTGAATTCGTAAGGAGGAAATAGTTTTGATCATTAATATATAATGACTGTGGATCAGAGTGGATGCAGGTATGACATATGTATGTGGATCAGAGTGGATGCAGGTGTGACATATGTCTGTGGATCAGAGTGAATGCAGGTATGCCATATGTATGTGGATGCAGGTGTGACATATGGCTGTGGATCAGAGTGGATGCAGGTATGACATATGTCTGTGGATCAGAGTGGATGCAGGTGTGACATATGTATGTGGATCAGAGTGAATGCAGGTATGACATATGTATGTGGATCAGAGTGGATGCAGGTGTGACATATGTCTGTGGATCAGAGTGGATGCAGGTATGACATATGTATGTGGATCAGAGTGGATGCAGGTATGACATATGTCTGTGGATCAGAGTGAATGCAGGTATGCCATATGTATGTGGATGCAGGTATGCCATATGTATGTGGATCAGAGTGGATGCAGGTGTGACATATGTCTGTGGATCAGAGTGGATGTAGGTATGACATATGTCTGTGGATCAGAGTGGATGCAGGTATGACATATGTATGTGGATCAGAGTGGATGCAGGTATGGCATATCTGTGTTAGCAGTTTGCTTTGTAACCCGCACAATGGCACACATACATCCTCATTTTATACAATGATATGACATCACAGAGGACTTCATTTCTAGCTAGGCCCCGCCCAGTTCTAGCTAAGCTCAGCCCATTCTATACATGTGTTGACATCGATTTAAATACATGAAACCTAGCCTAAATTACCAGAAACCCAATTTCAAGGTAATTATACAGGTAAGCTGCCGACTATTTAGAAAGTAATTTGATTGGGGGGTGGGGTGGGGTGGGTGGGTGGGGGTGGGGGCGGTGGATGTTCCTTCCTATGGCAACATCAGTGCCCAATCAAATTAGTTTCAAATTATCCAAGAGAATGTTTACTAAATTGTAAATCCATCAAAGACAGGCAATTCGTATACTTGACAGGCTTTCACATGTTGGTATCAGATACGCCATTATGATGGTGGCGTCAGCTAACTAATGACATAACATAGACTTGATTGTCAGATCAGATCTTTCGATTTGCATACTGATTAAATGTATCTCAGCTTTGATATCATAATATGATACGTGTGTATTACATATTGCTGTATATGTGTAGAATATGATGTTTGTGCTACATATTGCTGTATAGGTGCATGGCTGTACACACTTAACCTTTAACCCTTGAATCATTTGTGTCTGAATTTCAAGACAACTATACAGCAAAGTTGTTCAATATTTTGAAACTGATTCTATTTAACCATCTGGCTGCTGCAAGCCACCAGACAATAATTTCGATGAGCAAAAACTCTGGACATGCTCAATATTTTGAAAAGAATTTGACTGAAATTTGTTGGTGGCTTAGCCACCAACAATTTTCAGTCAAATTGTTTTCGAAATATTTAGCAGGTCCAGAGATATAATCCCGGGAATACGTCATCTGCAAAAACTCACCAGTAATCCAGTTAAATCTGGTGCTATCTTAAACAGCAACAACTCCAAGCCAAATTAGTTCCAAAATATCCAGCAGAATATTCCTTACTCCATAATGAATTTGTCATTTATGGTCTGTAAGGGTTAAAGGGGCCATGAGGCTTGATATAAGCATTATTAACAATTTTCAGAAAACAAATATCTAGCTGATAACAGTACACTTGCTAACCACCACACCCACCTCCACACCCACCTCCACAACCACCTCCACCACAGCCACCGCCACCTCCACACCCACCACCACCACCATCCCCACCGCCACCACTGCAGCCACCACCACCACCATCCCCTCCACCTCCACCACCACATGATGCCCCACAACCAGAACCACAGCCACCACATCCACCACAACCAGCGCCTCCATCTCCCCCGTCACCACCTGCATCACATGTCCCAGTGTCACCAACACAGGCACCACCACCATCGGATGAACAGGCACCAGCACAGCCACCAATGCCATACATCCCATAGCCCATCATCCCATAGCCCATCATCCCATAGCCCATCATCCCATAGCCCATCATACTAGTTTGTAAGTAAAAGTTACTGGGCGTGGCAAGCATATACCCAGCAGCCAGTAGAAATATCATGTCATCTGCGGGTATGTTGTTTACTTGTCTAGAACCACGTGATGTGGGTTGGGCTATTCGCTTTCCTGGTGCCCAGTCTTTTGGTCGAGGTTGACAGAGAACGTGCAGCAGAGACACGCTGAATGCCACTGCGAGGTTCTCAGAAACCTCTTTGCAAGATTCCTTCAGGCTAATAGTACCTGTCTTCAAATCTATTTTGAAATCTAGGAATTCAAAATTGTATACTTGACTTTCATATGGCAGAGAGATCGTGTTCCATGTGGATGCTTTGACCCTGTACAGCTTGATCTCTAAATGACCCGGACTACCCGGGACACCGGGTGTGCCTGTTTGTCCTCGTGATCCTGTTCAAGAAACGGAAAGAAAACATACGTTAAGTGACAATAGTAAGAGACAGCAACACACTTTCCCTGTGCAGCATAAGAAATGCTTTCATTGTGTCACATGATCACAATTCTTTAAGATGGGTGGCTCTCAAACATGTATGTCTTATGGATCCACCATGGTTAGCTGGAGGAGGCATAGATTGATTCAAACTTGTACTTTGGCTTTGTAAGTGTTTTTGTTTAGGAATCTTCCGAATCTATGATGGTCATTTGATAGTTTCTCTCACTTACATATTGACTCACTCATTCTATCTGTCATTCTTTCTTTCTCTCAGCTCCCTCTCAACTCCTCTGCTGGACTTAAAGTAGAATAAGTATGTAGATAACATTTTTAACACTGATGTCGGCCAAAATGGCTTCTGGAATTCAAACTTGTACTTTGGCTTTGTAAGTGTTTTTGTTTAGGAATCTTCCGAATCTTCCGAATCTATGATGGTCATTTGATAGTTTCTCTCACTTACATATTGACTCACTCATTCTATCTGTCATTCTTTCTTTCTCTCACCTCCCTCTCAACTCCTCTGCTGGACTTAAAGTAGAATAAGTATGTAGATAACATTTTTAACACTGATGTCGGCCAAAATGGCTTCTGGAATTGCCTTGAGAAATGTCCATTTGCACACCAAGAGAAGAATATTTTTGAAAATTTACCACTGAAATGACCCGATAACGGAGAAAGTCATTCCAGTGGTGAATCTTCAAATATATTCTTCTCTTGGTTTGCCGATTGACATTTTTAAAGAGAAAATTTAAATTTTCTTGAAAAAATTCGAGGGTGAAAGGGTTAATAATGATATTAACTGTCTGATGCTAAGTTTTAGCCACCAATAACTTTCAGTCAACCAGTTTTCAAAATATTTAGTCAAGCGACTTTGCTCATTGAAATGGTGACTTGCATCAGCGAGACAGTTAGGTTTTATTTACCTTTGACGGCTGGAATGCCACGTTTGATGCCTGTCCAGTGGCCGAATAAAATTCCCCAGTCGCCATTAAAGTTCTTGATCAAAATAGCGCGCTGACCTTTTCCAGGCTCTAGATGCGGGAATGTTTTGTTTATTAACTATAATAGAATAAAGACATGAACATGTTTAAGCTTATATACGTGAAGAAAATCAAACGACAAACTGACGTCATTATAAATTACGTCACTAGTTGTATGACGTCTAGCTTCTTCATGAAAATCGGAAAGTCATTCACTAATACACAGATTGCATGTTTATTTTTAAGGATTTACAATTTAATAAACATTCTGCAGCAGCGCGCACACCCAGTGACCTTGAAATTTAGATTCTAGAAATTCAGGATTAACGGTTTGACATCAATTCCAACATGCTTAAAATGTGGGCGGAGTATAGCAAGAAATAGACGTGCCATAGATAGAAATGGATCCCTCCAGTTTTCGCATCGAGTGATATGGCATAGAGATTATAGGACTTCATCGCGTGATATGGCATAGAGATTATAAGTGAATTCATCGAGTGATATGGCAGAGAGATTATACGTGACTGCATCGAGTGATATGACATAGAGATTATAAAAGACTTCATCGAGTGATATGGCAGAGAGATTATAAGTGACTTCATCGAGTGATATGGCAGAGAGATTATACATGACTTCATCGAGTGATATGGCAGAGCTTATACATGACTTCATTGAGTGACATAGCATAGAGATTATACATGACTTCATCGAGTGATATGGCATAGAGATTATAGGACTTCATCGCGTGATATGGCATAGAGATTATAAGTGAATTCATCGAGTGATATGGCAGAGAGATTATACGTGACTGCATCGAGTGATATGACATAGAGATTATAAAAGACTTCATCGAGTGATATGGCAGAGAGATTATAAGTGACTTCATCGAGTGATATGGCAGAGAGATTATACATGACTTCATCGAGTGATATGGCAGAGCTTATACATGACTTCATTGAGTGACATAGCATAGAGATTATACATGACTTCATCGAGTGATATGGCATAGAGATTATAGGACTTCATTGAGTGATATGGCATAGAGATTATAGGATTCATCGAGTGATATAGCAGAGAGATTATAAGTGACTTCATCGAGTGATATGGCAGAGAGATTATGCGTGACTTCATCGAGTGATATGACATAGAGATTATAAGTGACTTCATCGAGTGATATGGCAGAGAGATTATAAGTGACTTCATCGAGTGATATGGCAGAGAGATTATACATGACTTCATCGAGTGATATGGCAGAGCTTATACATGACTTCATTGAGTGATATAGCATAGAGATTATACATGACTTCATCAAGTGATATGGCATAGAGATTATAAGTGACTTCATTGAGTGATATGACATAGAGATTATAAGTCATTTCATCGAGTGATATGGCATAGAGATTATAAGTGACTTCCTAGAGTGATATGGCAGAGAGAGAGTATAAGTGACTTTATCGAGTGATATGGCAGAGAGATTATAAGTGACTTCATCGAGTGATATGGCAGAGGTTATAAGTGACATCATTGAGTGATATGGCACAGAAATTATAAGTGACTTCATCGAGTGATATGGCATAGAGATTATAAGTGACTTCATTGAGTGATACGGCATAGAGATAATAAGTGACTTCATCTAGTGATATGGCATAGAGATTATAAGTGACTTCATCGAGTGATATAGCAGAGAGAGTATAAGTGTTTTCATTGAGTGATATGGCATAGAGATTATAAGTGACTTCAGAGTGATATGGCAGAGAGAGTATAAGTGACGTTATCGAGTGATATGGCATAGAGACTATACATGACATCATCGAGTGATATGGCATAGAGATTATAAGTGACATCATTGAGTGATATGGCACAGAGATTATAAGTGACTTCATCGAGTCATATGGCAGAGAGATTATAAGTGAATTCATCAAGTGATATGGCAGAGAGATTATAAGTGAATTCATCAAGTGATATGGCAGAGAGATTATAAGTGAATTCATCAAGTGATATGGCAGAGAGATTATAAGTGACTTCATCGAGTGATATGGCACAGAGATTATAAGTGACTTCATCGAGTGATATGGCATAGAGACTATACATGACATCATCGAGTGATATGGCATAGAGATTATAAGTGACTTCATCGAGTGATATGGCAGGGAGATTATAAGTGAATTCATCAAGTGATATGGCAGAGAGATTATAAGTGACTTCATCGAGTGATATGGCAGAGAGATTATAAGTGACATCATCGAGTGATATGGCAGAGAGATTATAAGTGACTTCATCGAGTGATATGGCAGAGAGATTATAAGTGACTTCATCGAGTGATATGGCAGAGAGATTATAAGTGACATCATCGAGTGATATGGCAGAGAGATTATAAGTGACTTCATGGAGATATTTAATATTAAAGGTGCATATTGACAGTGAACTGCTAGAAAATAAAATTGCATACTTTTTAGAGGTGTAAACTGTATGCTTAGGTGTAATGAAGCGAAATAAAATTTAGCATACGATGAATTCATTCCATATTAATTAACATAACTTTTAGTTGCGAAGTGCCTCTATTTCAAATTCACAACATAAAAAATTATATTAATTTCTATGTAATGAAATTATCATACGCTAATAGTTATTTCTCATTTCATTAAATCTAGGCACACATTTTAAGCCTCTAAAAGTATACAATTTAAACAATTTTATTTTCAGGCATTTTGGTGTGAATATGCACTTTTAAGATACAATCGCATTTAGCCCATAGAGAGAAAACATTGTGAAATATTAAACAGTGCTAGTATTTCATTCAGGAAATGCTGCAAATAGATGACTGTCAATCCAAGATATCAACAGAAAGGATCATTTCTAGCTATCTCCCGCCCATTTCTAGTAATGCTCCACCAATTGCTAGCTATGCTCCGCCCATTTCTAGCTAAGCTCTGGCCATGGTTTATATGTGTTGGGATAGATTTATATACGTTGAACCCGGAATTCCCAAAGTCCAAATTTCAATGTAACTATACAGGTAAGCAAGAAGTTGAATATTTTGAAACTAATTTGACTGGTCAAATTAGTTTCAAAATATTCAACAGAATGCTTGTTAAATAGTAAAGGCATACAACGACCTCAAAATCAGACCTCGCAATCAGACCTCGCAATCAGACCTCGTAATCAGACCTCACAGTCAGTCGTCACAATCAGACGTCACAATCAGACCTCACAATCAGACATCACAATCAGATGTCACAATCAGACCTCACAATCAGACCTCATAATCAGACGTCGCAATCAGATGTCGCAATCAGACCTCGCAATCAGACCTCGCAATCAGACCTCGCAATCAGACCTCTCAATTAGACCTCGCAATCGGACCTCGCAATCAGACCTCGTAATCAGACCTCATAATCAGACCTCGCAGTCAGTCGTCACAATCAGACGTCACAATCAGACGTCACAATCAGACCTCACAATCAGACATCACAATCAGATGTCACAATCAGACCTCACAATCAGACGTCGCAATCAGACATCACAATCAGATGTCGCAATCAGACCTCGCAATCAGACCTCATAATCAGACGTCACAATCAGACCTCGCAATCAGACATCACAATCAGATGTCACAATCAGACCTCGCAATCAGACCTCATAATCAGACGTCGCAATCAGATGTCGCAATCAGACCTCACAATCAGACCTCGCAATCAGACCTCGCAATCAGACCTCGCAATCAAACCTCACAATCAGACCTCGCAATCAGACCTCACAATCAGACCTTACAATCAGAATCAGAACTCACAATCAGACCTCACAATCAGATGTCACAATCAGACCTCACACTCAGACCTCACAATCAGACCTCGCAATCAAACCTCACAAGCAGACCTCACAATCAGACCTCACAATCAGACCGTACAATCAGAATCAGACCTCACAATCAGACCTCACAATCAGACCTCACAAACAGACCTCACAAACAGACCTCACAAGCAGACATCACAATCAGACCTCACAATCACACCTTACAATCAGACCTCACAATCATGCATATCTAGCTACAGAATATGTTTTATGACTAATTAAATTATTGCTAAATCACATTGTCAATAATTTAATTTCATATACATATATCATTAACCTGTGATTCTATTGGAAGTTGGTCAGTGCCCATGATATGACCAACTGCTACCATTTTGTCCCGGAAGTACACTTGCACTGCTGACATGAGAAGCGGCAATGAGTGTATGATTCTGCACGTGAAGACAATGTCGCCAGTATGACCGAGCAATCTAAACACAAGTACAAAGGCAGAACAATATTAAAGTATCACTAGCCTCATGTCTTGATAGCTATTCAGGTCATGTAATATGCCACTCATAAACTATGCAGGTAATTTTAAACGTTTTATCATGCTGTTAAGAAGGATATTCAGCCTTTAGTAGCTAAATGTTGGTACATTTCTACACCCTATCATGGCTGTCATGGTTTACTTTTTAAACAATCAGTAAAAAAAACCTAGTGCCTCGGAATATACGCTCAGTCATAGAGGTGGCATCTATAGTTTGACAATGCTGTGTCAAAGCAGCCCTACAGTTAAGCTAAATAGATGAGCATTACTTAATAAATAATGCAATGCATTGGCACTTACATGACATCACACTCTATCGCTTGTGGAGACAAAATGGTGGCGGTCACTGGTCAACATTTACTCGATATTACAAAGCAAATAATTGCGATACAGATAAGAGAATGTGACAGGATATGAATGATCTGGAATCTATAAACCATAATCTATTAGTGCAATATAAAATTTAAGATGAGATTAGTATCCCTTTAAGACAGATGTATTTTGTTATTACACTTTCTATGATGCGGCATGATTAGACTTGATTGCAATATGTAAATTATCAACTGCAGCTTATAATGGCATCAGCCTGCGATGGTAATGGGAGAATCCAGTGTTAGCTATGCCCCTCCCATCTCCAGCTAAGATACCCCCATCTCCAGCTAAACTCCGCCATTCTCCAGCTATGGCCCGCCCATTTCCAGCTATGCCCCGCCCATCTCTAGTTAAGCTATGCCCACGCTGTACCCATATTGGGGTCGATCGATCCCTGCACTCTATAAATATCAATGTCCAGAAAACTATACAAGTTAAAATGTTGAATATTTTTAATGTTTATTAAATAGTAAAAACATACAATCCAAACAACTTGACGGTCTAGTAAGCGTTTACGACGGACTAAATCGTGTCATTCATGATGTAATGGGGCGCGCCGCGAAGAGTTATCTCCCCAGAGGGCGTGCGTGCGTTGTGAGGTATAAATATACTTCCGTGTTTATCAATGGCGTGTATAGTAACAACGTCAGAGTACCGTATCATTGCGTAACGCAAAGCCGTTTTAGGTAACAAAATGCCGTTATATTGTTGTGTTCCTGGCTGTAAAGTTAAAAGAGGTGGAAATAGATTCCCGAAAGAAGCAGATATGCTATGTAAGTTGCGAATATCCGTGAAAGAATCGATACGGTGACGCGCAAACTGTGGATGTCGAGATCGACTGAACTCGTTTACAGCGATCATATAGGCCTACATACATATTACACAGGAGTGGTTCAAAGAAACTCTAACATGTATGCTTAAATAAATTTATATTGTGTTATTTTATTGTCCACATTGTCAAATACATGAACAAATGGCATCCATATTGGACACGTTCTTGCGATCGCCAGTTATCATCCCATGTTGTGGCTATTAAAGGGTGGTCTCTTAAGACAAGTCAATAAATATGTCACGAATACCAGAGTTTCTTTAAAAACCAATGGTCTATCAGTAAACCTGTTTTAACCGTTTAATGCTAAAATTAGTTCCAGAAAAATTATATTTTCTCATAGAAAATATCCAGTAGGGTAGGCCTACAAAGAAAATTGTTTTAGAAAATTTTCAAGGGAATGGCTCGCTGCAGGTGGACCGTTACATATATTATAACATTTAACATCAGACATTAATCACAGGTACAGCATAATGTATACATCATAGGAGGTGTTACCCCAATTTTGCATTGTCAAGACGTACACAGATTAATTTCTAAATCCATTTAAGCAATGTATTTGAATCTCTATTAAGAGACCATCTGCCTTAAGAGACCACCTTTTAATTCTCCCATGGGAGGTCTCTCAATGCAGGTTTGAAAGTATGTCATCAATTTGGTTTGTTAGCACTGATGTCATCCATTTTCAAATAAACATTTTTCAAGATCACTTTTGATTAAGCAAATAAGAATGCTTGCATAGTCAATGTCCATTTGCGGGTTATGAGACTCTTAAAAAAAAATTTCTACTGGAATGACTGGCTAAGTTTTCTAAAATAGTCTTCTCTTGACTGGCAAATGGACATTTCTCAACAGAACTGCAAAATCAACCTCTGCAGTGGTATTGAGGAATGGTTATTTGCAGCACAATAGAAAAGTAATTTTTGTAAATTTATCACACGAATGACTTGCTCACATGCCAGTCATTCCAGTTGTAAATTTTCAAAAATAGTCTTCTCTTCACCTGCAAATGAACATTTAATTAAGCAAATATTTACATTTTTATCAAATTTAGCCATTATAGCATTAAAGCAGTGATCTGTATGTGAAAAAGGCCTTCAGATCACAGAATCAGTGGTTATTTCTAGCCCTATTGAGATGATCCATTGTTGGCCAGTAGGATCCAAGCAAATTAGTTCCAAAATTATCATAAACTTACCTTACTGTTGTCTTGTTTAAAAAAATTTAATTTGGCCAACCAGATAATGAGTAGTAGTCTTTTAACACATTAACCTCTATATGCCAGAAAACAAGATGTTTTATATATGATGTATGCAATGCCCTGTCCAATATTTTGAGACCAACTTGACTGTGAGTTATTGTTGCTTCCTATGCCTTATTAGTTTGAAGTTATTCAAGAGCTTTCATGTATATATGTCTAGAAATTGAGACATGGGCATTACATATGTTAAAGGGTTAAAAGAAAAAGTTGACAGATGGAAAGTGACCACCGCATAAGCTCAGCCCGCCCCACCCCTTCTGGACAGTTCAGCTAATAATGTGTCTGATCTGTTTTCTAATTATTTTACAGGTACCTCCTGTAAGCACCTGTAAGGTACTGTTTCAAATTTGTTCAACTTTGACACTCCATCTACACCATATGCCAAGGGAAGACAAGAAAGTACACAAAGAAATAGGAAACTAGTTACGGATGTGATGGGTGCCAGTCTAGACATTGGAAATGAAGTCCTCAGGGAGACAATGGAGGAAGGTGAAAGTACTTCATCTATCAATGACAATCACTTCCTGTGTGGTTAGCTGTCAAGTATGACCTTCTTTCTGACAGAGTTTGTATTCGATAGAGAGATTTCACGACAATCTTGATGCAATCAAATTTAATACAGGCTTTGATAATTATGACCATTTTATGCGCAGTTAAGACTTGTGAATGATATTTGCTCAATTATGACTTGTGAATGATAATACATGTATTTGCTCAATTAAGACTTATGAGTGATGAAATTTACTTAATTGTGACATATTAGAGATGAAATTTTTTCAACTGTGAGCTAGAAATGCTGAAATTTGCCCAATTGTGACTTTTCAATAATAATATTTGCTCAGTTATGACTTGTGAATGATAATATTTGCTCAGTTGTGGCCTGTGAATGATAGTATTTGCTCAGTTGTGACTTATGAATGATGATATTTGCTTAATTGTGACTTATGAGTGATATTATTTGCTTACTTCTGCCTTATGAGTGATGAAATTTGCTTAATTGTGACATGTTAGTGATGAAATTTGCTCAGGTGTGATTTATAAGTGATGAAATTTTCACAACTGTGAACTAGAAGTGATGAAATTTTCCAAATTGTCACATATGAATGATAATATTTGCTCAGGTATGACTTGTGAATGATATTTAATCAATTGAGACTTATGAATGATGATATTTAATCAATTGAGTCTTGTGAATAATGATATTTAATCAATTGAGTCTTGTGAATAATGATATTTAATCAATTGAGACTTGTGAATGATGATATTTAATCAATTGAGACTTGTGAATGATGGTATTTAATCAATTGAGACTTGTGAATGGTGATAATTAATCAATTGAGTCTTGTAAATACTGATATTTAATCAATTGAGACTTGTGAATGATGGTATTTAATCAATTGAGACTTGTGAATAATGATATTTAATCAATTGAGACTTGTGAATGATGATATTTAATCAATTGAGACTTGTGAATAATGATATTTAATCAATTGAGACTTGTGAATAATGATATTTAATCAATTGAGACTTGTGAATGATATTTAATCAATTGAGACTTGTGAATGATGGTATTTAATCAATTGAGACTTGAATGATGATATTTAATCAATTGAGTCTTATGAATAATGATATTTAATCTTAAGAGACCACCCTTTAATAGCCACAACATGGGATGATAACTGGCGATCGCAAGAACGTGTCCAATATAGATGCCATTTGTTCATGTATTTGACAATGTGGACAATAAAATAACACAATATAAATTTATTTAAGCATACATGTTAGAGTTTCTTTGAACCACTCCGGTGTAATATGTATGTAGGCCTATATGATCGCTGTAAACGAGTTCAGTCGATGTCCATTTTCGGGCCAAGAGAAGAGTATTTTTGAAAATGTGCCATTGAAATGACTGTTTCGGTTATCAAGCAAGGAATTCCAGTGGTACAGTTCCAAAGGTTCTGTTCGCTTGTCCTGCAAGTGAGCATTTCTCAAGACCACTCCAGAGGCTGGTTTTTGCCCTGACCAGTAAACTGTTGAAAGGCATGCAAGCACGTAGGCAAGCAGGCAGGCAGACAGACAGGAAGGTAGATAGATAGAAAGATAGAGTATCCATCTCTACCAGCAAGCAATAGGGAAGTAAGCAATAGGGAAGTGAGGCTATGTATAGGCTAGATAGATAGCTAATCGCTACTATGACGTAAATGGTTGCTACTGCAATAGATGATGTGCCACCGTGAGAATAAGATTGGTCATACACAGGGCTGGTGTGGGTGTCGGGGTGGGGAGTAGAAACTATTGTTGTATTTAGTAGGCCACAACGACCTTTCTTGCTTGATTAATGAAAGTTACCACTACTAAATTCTCCCCATGGACTTTCACCCTCAATAGCTCAGTTCAGAAATTGTAACACATTTAATACACTTCTACTCTAGCAAAACATGCATGTAATCGATTGGATTGTATATATTTGGTAGGCCTTATAAAAAGTTATACATAACGTGGTCTATGCATACATGTATGGGCACTACAACCTGCTGTGATACAATTAACTCAAACAGGTTTTTTTTTATCTTTGCCTAGCATATAGGCCTACCATAGCCTCCCTCCCCAGCGCTAATACTGGTAGAGATGGATACACAGTCAAATTTTTGCCCCCCCCCACCCCCGGCCACCTAATCATGGAGACGCTCCTGCTTGTCAATTTACACTATCGCATCATTTACAAGTGGATTAAATAACGCACCGATGTCTGATTAGTGATTACTTAACAGCGGCGACATTTATGTCTCGGTCCGAAGGTGATGCCTTAAATCACGGAAACGTAGAACGACGTTTGAAAATGTCGAGTTTGGACACTATTAAAGTCATTGTTAAATAAATATTGCCAATAATGATACGGCATTAAACAAAGCAGCTACAATCAGCGTTTATACGAACTATAACTACTTAAATAGACAAGATACGAATAACAAAAGTACATTACTCGTGTAATGGTAAACATGACCGCATTAGAGAGGATGCCTCACAACGCACCAACGCCGCCTGGCGGCTGTTGCAGCGGCGCGCCCCATTGGTTATGACCTCAGCCTACGTGCGACGAAGTTGAGTATGACGTCATATGATTTACTGAGAGGCTGGATTCATCATTATTGTACATTCAGTCTCGATCCCACTGGTGTAGGCATTATAACAAATGAGCCAATTAGACAGAAAAGCAGACAAGGGAGCCAACTCCTACAAATTTCAATTCATACATAATAGCAAACTAGAAGTGTACTCTCCCTTAATCTTGTGATCCGTCACTTGCATAGATATCGTATATAATGACTAGTTCGCTCATGCCCCTCTCAAAAGCGGCATTTCAGTGTTCAGTATTTTCTCCCTGGATGTAGTCTCCAAAACAATTGGTTTTTTGGTTACTAAACCTATTACGTAATAGAATAACGTGTCAGATTAATATAGCCAATACAATCGTATTTCTCAATTTGCGTCTGTTCAATTTCTCCTCAAAATTACCAAAAGATAATTTAACCAACCAACAAGTGACTAACCCGCCATGCGCAATTGACCTTTCCATTTTTAGCTATGCCCCGCCCATCATTAGCTAAGCTCCACCCACACCTCGCCGTGTTTGGATTGATCGATCCCCGAATGCCCCAGCTATCAATTTCCTGAAAACTATACAGGGAAGCTGTTGAATATTTTGTAACTAATTAGACTGGGTGCTGTTGCTGCCATAGGCAGCAACAGCGCCCAGTCAAATTAGTTTTAAAATATTCAACAGAATATTTATTAAATAGTAAAAGCAAACAATTTGCACAACAGCCCATAGACCGTCATCAAATATGCGTTCGTGACGTACTTATCGACGTCATTCATGACGTCATTCATTATGATGTCATTGTACACACCACGCAGTTCATTATGACGTCATATGATGGGTGGGTACTCTGGAAAGGTGAATTGCGCCATCGGCGATCGCGACAACTAGCCCCATAATGATAGTATGAGTATCTATGGTCAATTTGCGTCATAACCGACTACAAGGGAGATAACTCGCATACGTTATGTCACCAACTATTATAATCAGTTATTTCTCCTGTTTTCGCCAGCCATATATAATCTACACGCGCATCTCCCATAGTAAAGCTATGTGAGCAATATTTGTACTGTGTCTTCTACAGCTTTATGCCGATTCTCTTCAAACATAGCCAGATTCTAGGACAGTGAGAGATCTAACTAATTTTCCAATTTTCATGGTTGTCATAAGATAACCTCCCTTTCACCATACAACTTCAAAGAACACGTGAGACGAGACCTTTTTATCCGTTAGGGTCAGGGTGGCCTGTTAGGTTTCGAGAAATCTGTTTTTCTATGCCCAACGTTAACCTATGGGAATTTCAACTATGGATCTTTGAACTGCGACTACACCTAGACTTTTTATCAGATCAGCACCAGACATGTCCAATAGCTATATAAAACGAAGCCTTATACTAGTCCTTCATGGCCAGACATCGCAGATTTACAGTTACTTCAGTAAATGTTTTCTAGTTATCAATTTATTATCATGTTATCCAAAGCAAAAAGGTTAGTACAATTTTAAACATGAAGTAATAAATGTTCTGTTGGGTATTTTGAACTTGGTTTGATTGAACGCCATTTCTGCCTTAGGTTTGGCAGATTCAAGCAGCCAAGGAAAACTAATGCCTGTGTTAAGAAAGTCCTCCACCAACTACTCTGCGCTCGAACAGTATTGTAACAACGCATGGATTGCATGAGGTTTATGTGGTTAAGGAACGAGTCAAGGAGAGGATGAGCGCTCGCGAATGTTCAGAGGGAAGTTGACGGAATCAGATGATTACCTCCGTTTACGATAATGCATGGCCATTGTAAAAGTTAATTTGGTAGAGTTGGACCTCTGGATGCCTTCCTTCGAATCGTGTATGTCATCATTCGAACTAATCATTACAAATCCCGTGACAGATGACTTCAACCAAATTATCTACACCAACGAACTCAATGGAGGGATCCTATCTGTTACTTAAGTATCTTACGTCATGATCAATCACGCCAGATCTTAGCTGACGTCACAATCAAAATGAACGACACAAAAAGTTTAAATTAAAGCCCATCAGTAAAGTGTGCGAATTGTGTGTCTTTGATGAATTTACAATTTTATAAGCATACTGTTGAATATTTTGAAACAGATTTAACTGGGAGATGTACTGTAGTACCGCATTGAAACATGGAAGTTATTTTCTCACAAAGCACACGGCATAGACATTTTCTTTCAAGTCAGGCGGTATTTTTACACTTTGACTTTTAGACAACATTTACTATCCCCACGTTCTGAATAAAACGTCGGGGATATTGTAATCGCCTCCGGCCATCTGTCCGTCTGTCTGTCAGTCCGTCTGTCCTTCCGTCACGCTATCTCCTCCCAAAACCGCTGGGTGGAATTCAACCAAATTTTGTATGTGGGTTTCACATATGATTGCGTTTTGCAAAACGATATTTATATTTGGCTCCGCCCGCTGGAGGTCAGGGGGCTGGGTCAAAAGCTCAAATATCATAAAAAAATTTCCATTAGGCTATCTCCTCGATAACCGATGAGTGGAATTCAAGTACGTCGCTTACCCATATGATTGCGCTATGCAAGATTGCATTTAGATTTGGCTCCGCTCGCTGGGGGTCAAGGGGCGGGTCATAAGTTCAAATATCCTAAAAACTGTCTCATACTATCTCCTCCCAAGCCGTTAGGTGGAATTCAAAAAAAATTTGGTATGTGGGTTACCCATATGATTGCGCTTTGCAAGATGAAATTTGGAGTTGGCTCCAACCGCTCCAGGTCAGGTGATAGGGTCAAAAGTTCAAATATCTTAAATCTCATCACACTAGCTCATCCGAAACCGTTGTGTGGAATTCAAATAAATTTGGCATGTGGGTTACCCATATGATTGCGCTTTGCAAGATGAAATTTAGATTTGGCTTCAACCACTCCAGGTCAGGTGATGGGGTTAAAAGTTCAAATATCTTAAAACTCCATCAACCTATCTCATCCGAAACCGTTGTATGGAATTCAAATAAATTTGGAATGTGGATTACCCATATAATTTTGGATTGCGTGATAACACTTATGTTAGGTTCCGCCACCAGGGAATGGGGAAGGGGACAAACGTAAAGAAATTGATTGTAATGCAGCTCTTCTGAAATCGGTGGGCGGAATTCAACCAAATTTGGTATGATTTTCGAGTGCAAGAGGAGATTTTCATTTGGCACGCCCATTGGTGGGTTGAGGCGGGGGTCAAGACAAATTGGTGAGCGTGGGGATTTGCGATGACGCATCATCAGCCGAGCAATCTAGTTATTTTTAAAAACGTGATGCTTTATCTGATACGACTCTATATTTCTAAGACAAGAGTGACCAGCAGTGCCAGATAAAGTACCATGCCCTCGACCCGCCTAGATTTACATGGGAAACAGTTATTTAAGTAGGCATGTTTGTCAGCATAGACAGTAAATACAGGATTCAAAGGCAGTACCTTTTAAGACTAACTTAATTTCTCAAAATAAAAATTGTTAGTTTTAAAAGGTACTACATTTGAGTCGTGATTTTATTGTATCGACTTACACGTTTCCACTATTTAGGTGTCATATCACAGCTGCGGTTCTTAGTGTTGATGTTAACATAAAAATATAATTTTAAATTGTAAGTAAAAAAATCAAGTTGGTACCTATGAGATGCAACTTGACAAGTGTTCTCCGTCTCCGGCGGCAGTCTGCCTAAAGGTACTGGTCCCCACAGTTGTTCCACGTACTCTGGAATAGTAGCAGTACTGTACTCTCCCTGGGACAGGGATAATCGCAGACCATCAGCTTTGGGTGATGCAATGGCTGCATTAAATGATACGGTCACGTGGGAAGCTGGGTCTAAAGTTAGTGTTTTATCACTTGATGCTCCAAGTCCAGGTGGACAGCTTTCAACTGCAGCAAATAGATCCATATTTGAGTGACCGAGTTCTATATCACTTGAGCAGCACAGACATGTCTTGACTTTGTGCCTCACAACCACCAACAATCCTTTGTCATGTTCAGTAAAGAATGAGAACTTAGCACCATCAGTAAATACAGCATCATTGTATTTAGCACTTACAAACCAATGATGCTTTGTCCTATTGTCCTCAACATAAGTCTTGGCTATAGCTAATTTAAACTTGGCTTGCTCTGGCCTCAAACCAGCAACCTGTATATTAGACAGTTTAATGTTTGTACATTTTGCCGAATACTTATAAAGATCAGGTGCAAAAAGCACAGAAAGTTTACCGCGTGGTGGATCACCACGGTACATAGCTCCATATGTTGCGAAGTTCTCATTAAAAGTGTTTCGCCAAACTTCTCTTGTTCTCATGTCTGCCTGAGTTAATTTGGAGTCTAAGGAGCGGTCAGCATCAGTATCGTCATGGTTGAATACCCTTCCTATAATCCTCTTTGTTTCTTCACCATAAATATATGGATGGAGCTGATGCGTGTGCCAAATAAGATCGACATCATAACAAGGAACGATGAATAAATCTTGGTTCTGCTGCTTTAAGTAGAGAAACTTCCTATAACGTTTCAAGCCTTCAAACAGAAATGTTTCATCTTTATAATGAGGGAGCGACACCTGATAATAGAATGATCTTTGTCGTGACATGGCCGCCTTTATATCATATGAGAAAAAGCTTAGTTCATCCGTGATGTGATATTTTGGCTGCCGCGCCTCGGAGCACTCCTCAAAGCCCTCCAGTACCTCAAATGGTTCAGACGGGTAGGTACGCCTCCATGTGTCATGTGATTCCCTAAGCTTGTGTTTTCTCTCATCCGTGCTAAACAGCTTGTGATCAATGACCACACCCACCAATGATTTGCAATCCTTGACATAGTCAATGGGTGACAGCATGTGGCAGTGCCACGCCCATTCAATATCTAATGGTGCAGCCAGATGTTTGTCAGTATGTCCGGCGGCAAGTGGTAGCCACATCTTAGCGTATCTGTACAAGGCATTATTAATAACGTCTTCATTTCTATGAAGAGTTACGCATGCGTCAACAGCAGACAGGAAGATGAGCTGCTTCTTGGCACCCTCCAGCAAGTCCACGTGGAATCGAAAGTTGCCAGCACTGAATGGCGGCAATGTCCTGAAATGAAAGGTATTCTGAGATAAGCATACACGATGCAAGTATTTTACTATGAAGAACAGAGGAATCTCACTCAAGAATGATGTTACTACTAGTGAACGAATATGTGTTTGGCGGATTTATAATTTAATCAACATTTTGTTGAATTGAATATTTTGAAACCCATTTGCCTGGGAACTGTTGCTGCCACAAGCTTACAGTAAGGTATAATTACATTGGCATGTAGAACTCTGGGAATTCATGTCTCAGTGTTAAATCGATTTCTCCACACACGCACGCACGCACGCACGCACGCACGCTCTCTCTCTCTCTCTCGCTCTTTCTCTCTCTCTCCCTCCATCCCTCTCTCCCTCCCTCCGTCACCCCTCCCCTGCCCTCCTTCGCTCGCTCGCTCACTCCCTGCCCCCCCCCTCTCTCTCTCTCTCCCTCCCTCTTCGCTCTCTCTATCCTTATCCTAGTGTTTGATCCAATTGAATGTATTCGTTCAAAGGCATCTAATATTTGTGTTACATACCGGGAACTATTGATAGCATTGCCCCGCCCACATTTTAACGCGTGTTGGAATGGATTTCGAACTGTGAAACCTGAATCCCAAGGATCCTATGGCAGCAACAGCTCCTATTCAAAATGATTATTTTAGAATACATACACTGAAAGCTGTTGCAGCAACACTTTTCAATACATTTTTTATCAAATATAAAGCAGGTAGTAATTGCATTACATACTAATTACTTTGACAATTTGGCTGAATGTTGGTGCTGTCATTGATAGCAACAACTTTCACGCAAATCACTGTCAATGTATATAAAAGCGTTCTCCTATTTTCTCTTGGACATTGACACACTTTCTCTGAACAGTATTGAAATACAGATTGTCGAATGTACTGCCGTGAATACGCCCTTCGTGCATGCTTACGCTTCCAGAGCTGGAGGACAAATGACTATTTCGTGTAACTCTCGGCCTAAGGTTCGGATCCATGTAACTCTCTAGTGAGAACACGGCCTAAGGTTCTGATCCGTGTAACTCTCTAGTGAGAACACGGCCTAAGGTTCTGATCCGTGTAACTCTCTAGTGAGAACACGGCCTAAGGTTCTGATCCGTGTGACTCTCTAGTGAGAACACGGCCTAAGGTTCTGATCTGTGTAACTCTCTAGTGAGAACACGACCTAAGGTTCTGATCTGTGTAACACTCTAGTGAGAACACGGCCTAAGGTTCTGATCTGTGTAACTCTCTAGTGAGAACACGACCTAAGGTTCTGATCTGTGTAACTCTCTAGTGAGAACACGGCCTAAGGTTCTGATCTGTGTAACAGCGTCATACATCACAGGACGCGTAGACATTATGTCAATGCGATGACATATGCTTGCTTATCCAGGGAGGGTCTCCAGTGATCCTTTCCAGGTTTGGAGAGGGAGTCACCTAAATAGCAGTAGCATGACTTTTTTCCAGTCACGTGTGCTGGATCCCCATTCGCGTTGACGGTAGAATATCAACGTGACAATATAATACTACTGTGTGCAGTTTATTGATCGATGATAACTGTATTTACATTTCAATACAACGCGCAACACTGAAAGGCACACATTCCGAGACAAAGAGCCGCCTCCTGACATATGCCAACCCCCCTCCCCACCCCACCCCTCCCACCCAAAGATTCCAAGGTGAGCAGATCTCCCTCAATATGGCGTAAAAAGAGTACAGTAGTTCAATAGCCCTATCCCCCATCACATGACGTCATAATCAACTACGTGATGTGAAGGGTAACATCATAATGAATGACGTCCCTATGATGTCTTGAATGATGTAGATAAGTACGTCACGAACGCATATTTGAAGACGGAACACGTGTTGTTCTCTCGAACGAATTGTATGTCTTTACCATTTAATAAATAGTCTGTTGAATATTTTGAAACTAATTTGACTGGCCGCTGTTGCTACCATATTCAACAGCTTATAGTTTTCAAGAAATTGAAAGTCGGTAGTTCAGAGATCGATCTATCTCAACACGGACCAGGTGTGGGTGGAGCTTATATAGAGATGGGCGGGCATACCTAAAACTGGAAAGGTTAATTCTAATTGTGTATTTCTTGTGGTAGAGTGGAAACACGCTATAGGCTCGATAGTTGTGTAACAATTTTACTGAGAATTGCTGCTGGCTATAGCAGCAATACTCTTCCCCTTCGAGTTGTTCGCGAAATAATCACCACAGATGCAAGTGTCACTAACTAACGTTTTGATAATGAGTTTACTGAAAATCGTTGCTGCAACAACTTTCAACCAAATTGTTCTCAAAATAGTCAGCATGACATTCAATGTGGTAACACATTCTGAAGATGTTTCGAGCAATTTGATTAGCAGTTGTTGTTGACTAAGGCAGCAACTACTTAAATATCAAATTATTCCCAGACTCTACTTTATCAAAGTATTCTCTGAATAATGAGTGCCAAGCTTCAATATTGATTTCCATTATGTTTCACGATAACCTGAATCATTCCACGACGTGGTGGCACTGAATTATAGTTACGTCCTAAAGTCAGTTTTACATGACCATCCTATGGTCTCAAGGTAATTCACCTTTCCAGAGTATCCATCCATCATCTGACCTCGTATGAAGTCATAATCAGCTCAGCGCGTACAAAGGGCTCCATATACACCGTCATCAAATCTCAAATGGTCCGACACGTTGTACGAATTGTATGTCTTTGTAATTCTTTGCTATTTAATAAACGTGCTGTTGAATATTTTGAAACTAATTTGACTGGGCGCTGTTGCTGCCTTAGGCAGCAACAGCACCCAGTCAAATTAGTTTCAAAATATTCAACAGCTTACCTCTGTAGTTTTTTGGAAATTGATAGCCAGGGAGATCAGAGATCGATCGATCCTACCGCTAGCGAGGCGTGGGCGGAGCTTGGCTAGAGATGGGCGGGGCATAGCTAAAACCGGAAATGTCCAGAAAGCTATTCTTGTTTGTAAAAAGAGAAACTGCATAAAACACATTATTCACTCAGAAAAAGAAATTTGATAGAAAAAATTGGGTGCTGGGGTGGGGGGCAAATACCCACCCACCTGCTGCCCTTATTATAATCCGCCACCGAATAAAGACAACCGTTTCGAACATACTTACCGCTGGATCTCGATAACGCACATGGTATAGTCCTACCTAATAGACATTTCCACTTTATTCATCCATCATATGACATCATTAATCAATTACGTGACGTCTAGAATGGCATCATAATGAATGACGTCATGAATGACGTAGATAAGTACGTCAAGATCGCATATTTGAAGACGGACTATTCGTTGTTGTACGAATTGTATGTCTTTACTATTTAATCAATATTGTGTTGGATATTTTGAAACTAATTTGACTGGGCGCTGTTGCTGCCATAGGCATTTTTCAACAGCTTCAAGAGGCGATCGTCACCGATCTCTTCCTAATGCCCTGCTCTTATTGCTTCACGATAGCATTAAGTTAACTCACCTGTCTGTCGACATTTCGCTGAGTTAATCAAGGCCGGCACACCTGCAGGATAACAAACAGGTACGCAAGGTCGTATTGCCCGTAACAAGCGTCTTAAGTACACGGGCTCATTCAGGTCGTTATGGAGGATAACAAGTACCTCTTCGCGGCTAACTACTGGCGAGATTCCATCTTCAATTATTTCCTTTCTGATCATAGATAGATACAATCATAAGGCAAGTGAACTGGATAAATAATAATATTTATAAGTGCAGGCGTCATCCAGTTGGTCAGTTGCCGATCACGTGTGTACGGCTGAAATATTTTGGTATCTGATAACGAATGTTCAGGTCCGCGCAGAGTTAACCAGGGCCAGCGTGTACGCTCAAGCTCAGTATATACTTGCGAGCTTACTATACCACTTCGATAATATCCCCCGCAGATCTATATTATATTATAGTACGACAAAGTTCCGGCTCTATGCCGACAGCTAGTTTACCGCGCTCTCGTTTTCAAGCCGGCTACATCTCTAGATCTATCCGCACTGTATTCACCGTTCAGTCTATACTTATTACGTGTCTATTCATGCATTTAGACCGCGTGTAGTCCTGGTATATTTACACAGGATTACATAAAAACGCTTATCCCTCTCAATATATAGCCATATATTTAGTTACTATGCTAGTGCAAATTTGTTCGGAAATTTTTGCTCGTAATTTTTTTTAATTCATGTAGGGACCAGAGGGGCAAGTGATCCGCCATGCGCATCTCAATGTTTACTTTTAAAATATTCTGAAATCGGTTCATTTTCGAATTGATCTTGTACGTTGCAATTTCTAAGGTTGGGTGGGTGGGTAGGTGGTGGTTAACAATGCAAGCCAAATTTGCTAACTAACAGAATAAGCCATCAAGTACGCCACAAGTACCTAGTATTTGATTAATGCTGATTCATTCATTAGCTATATGAATGATTTTACCCTCGATCCATATTTTCATATCGGTTTAGATACGATCACTAGAGCGCATAAATTCCATGGTGTTTTATATAGACCCGGTGTAGCTATTCAAATCAATATCCGCTGGGTTATTTATTTAGCAAGCGGTTTACAAGGGGGTTCCCCCGACCTTTTGTATGAAGCGTCTATATTGTTGTCACATGACCACGTTATCGCCTGGTTCGCTCACGAACCAGGAACTATTGGAATAGGTTGAAAAATGCCTATGGTCTGAAGAATGTCCACGGCCACTGCCATCTTTTATGAGGCATTACGGACTGAGACCGATACTCCACTATTACCTCTGTCTACAGCGCAGAGCGGCCAGTAGCATGACAAAAGAGCGGCGCTCTATTACATGTACACGCTAGGTGGCGGCTCTATGTATTCAAACAAACCCCTGTTTCGTTAAAACTACTAGAGATTTTTAAATAAAATTTGGAACAAATATAGAAGGGCGCGTGGTTTAAATAAGCCCCGATTTTCAGGCATATCGGTCAAGTAGATGTATACATTTCAACGAAATCCCTTTCAAAATAGTCAGTAAATATGTATTACCGTTGTTGCTCTATACCGTGTTTAAACTCACTATTGTGTAAAAACTACTTGAGACTTTAAAATAAAATGTGGGACATATATAGAAGGGTCTATGTTTTAAATAATCCCTGATTTTCAGGAATCTTAAAAGTAAATTTTGTCAAGTAGATCCCTCATTTCAACGAAATTCCTTTCAAAATAGTCAACAATATTCGTTACTGTTGTTGCCCTATACCATGTCTATGTATACAACAAACAAACCACTGTTGAGTAAAAACTAATTACGATTTTAAAAATTAAATTGGGAACATATACCGTAGATGGACGTATGTTAAACTACTAATTGTGAATTGTATGCACAATTTTGTTCTGAAATGGAAACTGATTGGAGCCTTAATAAAATTGGTCTGGAAATTGATACATTAATTATGGACAATGTCTGGAATTTCATTCTGCAAATCTATGAATCCTGTTCACTATGTAGCGTGAAGAATGTCTATTTGCTGGCCAAGAGAAGACTGGTTTTTTTAATTGACCACTGGAATAGCTGGATAAGTTGATAAGCAAGCCACTCAATTAATCTTGTGATGATTTCTAAAAAATAATCTTTTTGGACTGAAAAAATGTACGTTCAGTGAGCAAAATCTTAGATTTTCTTGACCAATCTTGACCATGGTTAAGTTGACTGATCCTGAACATTAATCCATTTAACACTCAAGCCAGCCAAAACTGCTTTTGCAGGGATCTTGAGAAATGTTAATTTGCAGACCAAGGACTGGCAAGGAGGCCAATTTTGAAAATATGCCAGTGGTTTGACTGGCTCGATAACTGAGCCAGTCATTCCAGTGGTAAATTTGTCAAAAAATCATCTCTTGGTCTGCAAAGTGACATTTTCTATGAGAAAATCAAAATATTGTTGATCAAATTTGAGCAGTAATCTAAAGTATTAAACTAAGAATAGTCTTGGCTCTAATGGACCTTTCCATTTTTAGCTGTGCCCCGCCCATCACTGGCTAAGCTCCACCCACACCTCGCCGTGTTTGAATTGATCGATCCCCGAATGCCCTAGCTATCAATTTCCTGAAAACTATACAGGGAAGCTGTTGAATATTTTGTAACTAATTTGACTGGGTGCTGTTGCTGCCTATGGCAGCAACAGCGCCTAGTCAAATTCGTTTCAAAATATTCAACAGAATATTTATTAAATAGTAAAAGCAAACAATTTGTACAACAAGGCATAGCCCGTCTTCAAATATGCGTTCGTGACGTACTTATCGACATCATTCATGACGTCATCCATTATGATGTCATTCTACACACAGCGTAGATGATTATGACGTCATATGATGGGTACATACTCTGGAAAGGTGAATTATGTATCATTCTACGGCTGGATTATGTAAGATGACAAATAGAGTTAATATTGGGTGTGCTTTGAACAACTCGGCCATGATTTAATATTGTACCCTTGTTATATGGGTGGCCGTCCAATTTCATGCTATGAAATTTATGGTAATTATAGATTATGCTATAATGTTTGTACACAGGTCTCTGCCCAGTTTGTGGATCTCATTCAAGAACCTTCACTATCCAAAATACTCATTTGCACGGGTGAAAGCATTATTTAGCTATTTGGGCGGTGCTCTCTACCGTAATCTCTAAGGCGTCATTGTTAGCTTTGGATCTAACTACTGAATCTGATTAATTTGTAATTTTACTATTAGAATCTTTCTAACAACTTTCAGACAAACCATTTTTTCTGATTTAAGCAAATTTCCGAACACAGTAATAGTGATGTACCCATATAAATATATAATTGCTTTGTCCGTCCGTCCGTTCGGGTTTCATTTCTGGATGGTAAGTTCATTGAAGGGATCATTCATTACCAATCTGCTGTAGGAGCTTGTCCTTGCTGGTCCGAAGAACACTATTGATTTTGGCGTCAAACGGTCAAAAGTCACGGTGACCTAATTAATTACATGATGTTGCGTTTCCGGGTAATAACTCGAGTTCTATTGAAGGGATCGTTGCGAATCTGGTATAGCAGCTTGTCACTGGTGGTCCGAAGAACCCTATCGATTTTTGCGCCAAACAATAACCAAGATATATGTAACCCATCCCTCTCTGGATTCTCTCTCTCTAATGAATATATCTGCTGTATGATCACTATGAGTTGATCACGAGTTGCTGATAGACCACAGAACAATACGTATTTAAATGGAATTGAGAATGTATTCAAGAGTAAATATTGTGCAATAGAATGTGTGTGCATGTATGATGTGTGTATGACAAGCCACTGTTTTTACCAGAACAATATGATACGACGGTGGCATATAATACATTATACATACATTACTGAGATGTGATCATGCGTGGGAATACGCACTAATAAGGTAATCCAAATGGAACTAGCACCTGACACATAGTATGGCTTAATAAACAGATAATCCAATTGAAAGCGGAACATAGAACTCGCCGTGACGTAATAAACGCTTAATCAAATGGAACACAACACGTAGGGCACAGTATGGCTTAACACACAGTAATCCAATTGGAAGCGGAGCATAAGACCCGATGGTGATGTAGTGAACATGTAATCCAATTTATGACAATAGAGATACCACAATCCTCATGAAGATGTGGCGCTCTGTGATGTTTCTCCAACTTCAGTGGCTCTTAGGTACAGGTAAATGTTACTGGTTCTTATAGAGAGATGAAATATTACTTGTTCGCAAACACGGGGATTTCCAATAGACAGGTGAAATGTTACTGGTTCGAAATACAGTGGTCCTTAAATACTGGTGAAACGTTACTGGTTCGCAAACACGTTGGTTATAATAGACAGATTAAATGTTACTGGTTCACAAAAGCGGTGGTTCTTATAGACAGGTCGAATGTTACTGGTTCACAAATAGGCTGGTTCTAAGAGACAGGTGAAATGTTACTGGTTCACAAACACAGTGGTTCTAATATACAGGTGAAATTTTGCTGATTCACAAACAGGTTGGTTTTAAGAGACAGGTGAAATGTTACTGATTCACAAACACGAGGCTTCTTATATAGCAACAGTTCTCGTGGTATAAAGGATAAAACACCTCATTTGTCGTCCTAACCTTTAAATCACTTTTCCTTCCAGTTATAGTTCAGTCGACTTCATACAATATAGTTTTCTCCACAGGCCTGCTGGCCTACCTAATTATATCCCTATCTCTACATCCTCACTGTAGTTCACGCTCGCATCAACTCGCCTCAGATCTCCCTTACAGTTCCTTTTCCCCTCTCATATGAGGGGTATCAGCAATCTTGGCACAAAGTATAATGACTCATAAATGCCACACTACCCTTATTTCCCAAAAGCCAAGATAAGTTGCATTGGGCATTAGTTAATATATGGATAATGGTGATAATGTGTGGGTTAAAATAATAATATTGTTAAAGTGGGACAAACAATTGTGTCATTGATTACGTCAATACTTGGATCTGGGATGCCAGGCATTTATGGCTGAGAAGGGTTAAAACCTTTGCAACAATTTAGTTCAGCATTACAAGTGTGGAAATTTAGACATGTACAGAAATTAGCGGTGTCAGATTGGTTTATTTCCACACTGATAATGTTGCCATGTGTCGGGTTTAATCCCTGGCTCATGGCCGGTTACTGAAATTCCATACGGAAATCGGTGATTAGGAAGACATAAAAGTTAGCTAGGCATGATACGGGCCCGATACTCCGGACAGCCGAAACAGACTTTCAGATAGAATGGCCACGTGTTAGACTAATCAGCCAGTATGTTGTTATAGATGGCACAAAAGCTGGATGACATTAATAGGTAAAAGCAACACGAATTCCCAAAACTACGGCTAGAAAACTAAGCTAGTATATACAATGGGCTACATATATCCGTAGACAAATTGTCATTCAAAAGAGCATCCTTCACTGAATGAGGAAATGTAGTAATATTGTATTCAGGGTGCAAATCAGAACTTTTTAAGGTTTAAAAAACTGCTTCAAATGTTAACATTTCAACTTGGTATTGAATGTTGTTGGCCTATGTTGGATATTGGTTTTGGAAAGTTTTGGCTTACTGGTTGTAGAACCTACATACTCCTGAAACAAGACTGTTACTGTGTCATGACTATCCACATTCCAGATAGATTGGCCTCATCATGATCGAAGTTGTCAACAACATCATCCATGGTAAAACTCCTTATGTCAAAGTGGGGTCGAAATGGAACTGTATCAGTGCTGCTCGCTACAGTGAATGATGACATATTATTATCTCGTCTATAGCGCATGGAGGAGCTTTCCATGTACACAGTTTTGCTAGTGGTGTACCAGTATGGCACATTGAAAACTAGGTCAGTCCATCCATCCCTTCATCCGTATGTCTATGTATTCTCTACAGCTTTGTTTGGACCATAGGTTCAAGACTTATGTGTAGGATCATGAAACTTTGTATGTGCAGAGAGAAGGTGTGCAGGTATTAAAACTAGGGTAGTCTGGTCATGTGTCCATTTACCCTCTACGCATTTGTCCGGGCCATAATTTGAAGGCTTTCCCTGCGAGGTATGCCTTTGGTGAGTGTTCATCAGTTTACTTATATGCATTGCGAGCTCAGCCATGTCAGCTGACTAAGCTGTAGCAATCACACGTAATCTGGCACCCAGCCATCTGTTCGTCCAGCATAAACAAGTGGCACGTTTTGCTATTTCTGGATGGATTGAAACAAACGTTGTGCCAAAATGGTCATATTAACATCGTATTTACGTATTGCTAAAATGAAGCTGATTCTATCTCAAACATCAGCGTTAACAGCCTTTGAGACTTTCCACAATACAGGATACAATGGGGGAAGATATTTCTTCAGTGCACTTTTCTTCATATTTAGAGCTATTAAGTCGTAACTTTGTGGGTGGATACAGCAGACATGTAGCCCACCTAGTCTGAAATGCTAGATGTGGTCTTATGGCATGTTAACTGTCCATCCATTGCCCCTCAACTTTTGCTTTAATATGCTAGTTATTTCTTAATCAATGACCTGGTTTTAACCGAATTTGGGTCAATGAATTTTATTGTGCTATTGGTCACCTTTTCAGTGATCACCTTGACTTTCCAAAAATTATCGGGAAATCACTAAAGAATTCTCCTGGTCAGTCTGATCTAGGTTCCAGATAATCCAATTGACTTTGCTATTTTGCCACATCTATGGTTGATTCCGAGCAACATGATCGTGAACATCGATGACCTCCAGCCCCTATACCCCCTGCCAACATGCACATCCAAGGGCTGGAGGGTTTGACAGTGCAGCCTTTTCCCAGCTTGTAGCATCGCAGAGCCTTGTTCAGCTCTGAGTCCGGTGAGGCCATGGCGGTCTGCAACTTCTGGAACACATCTGATAGATACTCCCGATCCTTGTAGGAACCTTTAGCTTGCAGGAGCTGCTCGACGATACTCCCGCCCATGATAATGCATTCGAGGAAGCAGATCTGTCCCTTGCCAAATCCTAGATAGAGCTTCACAGCTGTCAGCTTCTCTGTCAGCTCAGCTCCGGAGAGCTGAGCGAGCTCATCTGGTGTCGTCTTCTTGTAGTCCTTCAACTCCCTCCAGAAGACATCATAGTACTTCTCGCATAGCGTGAGCCCGGACATGTTTTAAGATGTCTCAATAGAGATATGAAGATTCCTGTGTACCAAACCGGACACCTGGCAGATGCAGACAGGGAAGATCTTAGCTCTCTCGACAGGGGACACAGACGTTTAACCGCATTGTATATTCAGTGCTTAAACAATGACGTTAATGGTACAAATCACGAAGCAACTGCCCGAGAGCCAGGCGAGTCTTCAGAAGGTGGAGAACCTGCTGCGAACCAAGACATAGAAGTTACTGACCAAAGCAAAACCTCTGGCAGTCCATGTCGCCAGTAACGTGTTGGCGAATGTGGCCATAGTGAAGATGACAGGGGGAAGTGAGGTTCTTCCTGCTGCCACTGCGGCTGTCCTCGCTACAGTGGTGAGTGGGGTGGCCGGACACTGTCTCAGAATAACTCACCCCATCCCAAAGATCGTCCTCAGTGGTGCCTCCTGCACTGTTGCCGCCAAGATCATGGGTGAACGTGTTACACTAATGGAGGCTGCGGTTCTAGGGCCAGCAATGAGTGCAATGGCTGAGATCATCGTCGCCTACGTTTAACCCCTCTGAATAGTGAGAGATGGATCACGAGACCTCTGCAGCATATGAGGCATGGCGTGCCAGAGGGAGGTGTGTAGCCCATAGTCGAGCACGCAGACTGAGGATTGCCAATGCCCAGGTATGGTGGCCCGCCCACAAGGCGTGCCCCTGCAGCGAGGGCCAGCACCCTGAGCACTGCTACCTATTCCCTTGGCCGACTATGTGGTCCTCCTATGCCCAACTATTTCACTGGGGGTATGACTAGTAGGTTTAAGCCGTCTGTATATGACAATGACTCTGTCACTCACATACCTAGAAAGCAAAGAGCTAGGCGATCTTGCTCACTTGGGCGAGGCACGCCTTGGTTCAGAGGACACTGTTGACCCTATCTCCTTCCTAGGCTTCGATGAGAAGGGAGACCCGTGGGAGATCCGAGGTACCATCCCAGCCTCAGATCTCATCGGGATCACTGATACGGTAGGACAATCGGCCATTAACAAGGCCAAGACTGTATACAAGGGGATGGGCATCAAGGAGAGGGCGACGATGCTCAGTATGCTCGGAGTCGATGAGGCTGGAGCCATCAAGGTTATGGTTGAGTCCTATGCACAGGACCTGGTTAACGATCTCCTGAGACCACGGAGCACATTCATCCAGGTTGGAGGGAATCTCAAGATAGGCACCCTCAGCCTGAACAGTATCAGTGTCGACGGCCAAACAGGTGCAGGTGCTATTGACAGCCTCCGGCTACCAGCGGTGAAGGGGTCAGGGATCTTGAATTTGCCGCATAAGACCACAGGATAGTCATGGCTTCCCGTGCATGTATCATACAGATACTGGATGCACTAGACACTGTGGGTGCTGACACAGGCCCTTTACATTATTTTCTCAGCTGCTGCTGGGATTTCATGCTTGACGCCTCCATCGCATCCTTTGTATCCACCGAAGGTGCAGGATTCCCCGCTCTGTAGGCGAAAGAGCTGGTGCAGGAAGTACTGCCGTTTAGTCTCCCAGATATAGACAAGGCTACCAGCGACCAAGTGCTAACCATCTTCCAAACGCATGTCTGTACCATTCGACAGTAGGCTGGCCGATGCTGGCCAGGGGGTGCTGATCATTGCCCCGTCAGGATACGGGAAACATCTTGCTGCAGACTCTCCTGGCCGAACATCTACACTCTCAGTACATCCTTCTGGTGTCTGACTCCGCCGCTGAGGCAGTTGGCAGTAATGATTAATGGTACAATGGCCCAATTACCAACATGCAGAGCCTGCAAGCACTGATGGAGAAGCTGCTGGCAGCCCGACTGACGGAACCACTTGTTCTAGTTATCGATGGCCCTGCAATGGACCAGAAGACAGTCGCCTACCTCAGCAACATCACCAGGTGCATCCGGCACACAAAGATAACTGTCTTCATCCTCTTTCAGAAGTACACCCACGAGATCTCACCTGACATCCACCACAATGCCCAGTTGCTATACTTCAGCTCCAAGTGTGGACGTGCCCTGCTCGAGATCATATGTGACAGCCTAACCGTCAAGGAGACCAACGGGGACTTTATCGCAGGTGTACAGGGGGCAGCTGAGCTGTACCGCTTCATCTTCAGCAACAAGGAGACAGGTGAGCTGTCACACTTCAAGCCATCTCTGGAAAAGGTGCAGACCTTCAACTACAAGCTGAATCCAGCCACTACAAGCTGAATCCAGCCAGGAAACTAGCCTGCTCTACGTGTCATCGCTAACAGACTGTCGCAGCTGCCGCAACTTTTTTCATTCATCAGAAGGCTGCGCGGTCTCCGCTACTTCGTCCGCGGTCTCTACTACTTCGTCAGATGCAGGACAAGTTGGCATGATGGTCAGCACGACAGCCAGGACCTGCACTGTCCCACTGTGACAGGGTCTAAGGACTGCTTCGTGACATCAACATTATCCACGAGCGAGCCAAGGTCACACCTCCATCTGATGCAGAGATACTGGCCGCCATAGAGGAAGGAGTGCCAGCTCATAGTACAAAAGAACTCCTGACTCTGATACTCTACCGGAAGTTGGACAGCACCCAGGGTAGGACACTCGACCTACCCGTAGCCCCAACCAACAGTCCTGTTATTCTAGCGAGGGTCAATCCCAAAGATCTCCTAACGGTCGGGAAGTGGGCTGCCATACTTAGCCTCGATAGGCAGGAAGAGCGAGATATGCTGGATAGCATAGCTCCAGTCTGGAGCAAATAACTACTTCAGGGAGGAGGTCAGTGCCGCTGTTGTGGAGAGCCACGACACCAGTCATGCAGAAGGTACTGAGGAGGGGTCCACTTTTGGCTGCAAGGAGGCTGTTGAGCACATCTTCAACGAAGAAGGGCACAGGAGATTGGCCAGTGATCAGGAAGCATTTACGAAATTCCCAGATAACTACCAAGACTACCTCATCAAATCCCCTTACAAGTCAGATGCTAAGCGTGCATGGCTAATGTGGGTCTACCGTGAGAAGAACCAGATGAAGAGATTCCCAAAAGATGACCCTCAGTGGTTAGAGTTTAAGCGACAGTACAGACCTGCCAAAGTAGCTTCTGACGAAGTAGCTTCTGACGAAGTAGCTTCTGACGAAGGTTCTCAAGCATCTGACGAAGTAGCAGAGACTGGGGACGAGGTGGTGGAGACCGCACAGCCTTCTGGTGAATGAAAAAAGTTGTGGCAGCTGCGACAGTCTGTCAGTGATGATGCGTAGAGCGGGCTAGTTTCCTGGCTGGATTCAGTTTGTAGGTGAAGGTCTGCACATTTTCCAGAGATGACTTGAAGTGTGACAGCTCACCTGTCTCCTTGTTGCTGAAGATGAAGCGGTACAGCTCAGCTGCCCTCTGTACACCTGCGATAAAGTCCCCTTTGGTCTCCTTGAGGGTTAGGCTGTCGTATATGGTCTCAAGCAGGGCACGTCCACACTTGGAGCTGAAGTATAGCAACCATGCATTGTGGCAGATGTCTGGTGAGATCTCGTGGGTGTACTTCTGAAAGATGATGAAGACAGTTATCTTTGTGTGCCAGATGCGCCTGGTGATGTTGCTGATGTAGGCAACTGTCTTCTGGTCCATGGCAAGGTCATCGATAACCAGAACAAGTGGTGCTCTCAGTCGGGCTGCCAGCAGCTTCTCCATCAGTGCTTGCAGGTTCTGCGTCTTGGTGATTTGGCCATTGTACCATTGATCATTACTGTCAACCGCCTCAGCGGCGGAGTCAGACACCGGAAGGATGTATTGAGAGTGTAGATGTTCGGCCAGGAGAGCCCGCAGCAAGGTGTTTTTCCCGTGTCCTGATGGGGCAATGATCAGCACCACCTGGCCAGCATCGGCCAGCCTACTGTCGAATGGCACAGACATGCGTGACGAGGATGGTTAGCACTTGGTCGGTGGTAGCCTCGTCTATATCTAAGAGACTAAATGACAGTACTTCCTGCACCAGCTCTTTCACCTACAGAGCGGGGAATCCTGCACCTCCGGCAGATACGAAGGATGCGATGGAGGCGTCAAGCATGAAATCCCAGCAGCAGCTGAGAAGATAGCATAGAGGGCCTGTGTCAGCACTCACAGTGTCTAGTACATCCAGTATCTGTAAGATACATGCATGGGAAGCCATGACCATCCTGTGGTCTTATGCAGCAAATTCAAGAGCCCTGCCCCCTTCACCGCTGGTAGCCGGAAGCTGTCGATAGCACCTGCGCCTGTTTGGCTATCGACAGTGATACTGTTCAGGCTGAGGGTGCCTATCTTGAGATTCCCTCCATCCTGGATGAATGTGCTCCGTGGTCTCAGGAGATCCTTAGCCACTGTCCTGTGCATAGGACTCAGCCATAACCTTGATGGCTCCAGCCTCATCGACTCCGAGCATACCTCGCATCGTCGCCCTCTCCTCGATGCCCATCCCCTTGTATACAGTCTTGGCCTTGTTAATGGGCGATTGTCCTACCGTATCAGTGATCCCGATGAGATCTTGGGCTGGGATGGTACCTCGGATCTCCCACGGGTCTCCCTTCTCATCGAAGCCTAGGAAGGAGATAGGGGCAACAGTATCCTCTGAACCGAGGCGTGCCTCGCCCAAGTGAGCAAGATCGCCTAGCTCTTTGCTTTCTAGGTCTGTGAGTGACAGAGTCATAGACATATACAGACGGCTTAAACCTACTAGCCATACCCCCAGTGAAATCGTTGGGCATAGGAGGACCACGCAGTCAGCGAAGGGAATAGGTAGCAGTGCTCAGGGTACTGACCCTCTCTGCAGGGGCACACCTTGTGGGAGGTCCACCATTCCTGGGCATTGGCAATCCTGAGTCCGCGTGCTCGACTATGGGCTACACACTGCCTCCGGCACGCCATGCCTCATATGCTGCAGGTGTCTCGTGATCCATCTCTCACTATTCAGAGGGGTTAAACGTAGGTGAAGATGATCTCAGCCATTGCCCTCGTTGCTAGCTCTAGAACCACGGCCTCCATTAGTGTAACACGTTCACCCATGATCTTGGCGGCAACAGTGTAGGAGGCCCCACTGAGGGCGATCTTTGGGATGAGGTGAGCTCTTCCGATACAGTGCCCAGCCACCCCACTCACCACTGTAACGAGGACAGCTGCCACTGTGGCAGGAAGAACCTCACTTCCCCCGTCATCTTCACCATGGGCACATTCGCCGCCACGGTACTAGCAACATGGAATGTCAGAGGTTTTGCTATGGTCAGTAACTTCTGTGTCTTGGTTTGCAGCAGGTTCTCTACCTTCTGAAGACTCGCCTGGCTCTCGGGCAGTTGCTTCACTATCTGTACCGTTGACGTCATTGTTTAAGCACTGGGTATACAACGCGGTTATACATCTGCATTCCCTGTCGAGAGAGCTAAGATCTTCCCAGTCTGCATCTGCCAGGTAGCCAGGATGGTACTCAGGAATATTCATCTCTCTATTGAGACATCTTAAACATGTCCGGGCTCATGCTATGTGAGAAGTACTATGATGTCTTCCAGAGGGAGTTGAAGGACTACAAGAAGAAGACACCAGATGAGCTCGCTCAGCTCTCCGGTGCTGAGCTGACAGAGGAGCTGACAACTGTGAAGCTCTATCTAGGATTTGGTAATGGACAGATCTGCTTCCTCGAATACATTATCATGGGCGGGAGTATCGTCGAGCAGCTCCTGCGAGCTAAAGGTTTCTACAAGGATCAGAAGGATCTGTCAGGTGTTCCAGCAGTTGCAGACCACCATGGCCTCACCGAACTCAGAGCTGAACATGGCTCTGCGATATTACAAGCTGGAAAAAGGCTGTGCTGTCGAACCCTCCAGCCCTTGGATGTGCATGTTGGCAGCGGGTATAGGGACTGTAGGGCATGCCAAGCTGGTTCAGTGGCTCACCGTGGTCCCCACTGCTACTGTAGAGTGTCAGGATAGTCTTATAGCTGATTTGCTAGCGGCGGAGTAGGCTGATCCTGTGCGCCACAATAGCCAGGCCTGACACCACACATAGAGCTACCACGGGAAGCGGTGTCGTGTCGACTGGCTGCAGTGTCGGGGCGCCTGGAGCTGCCATGTCGACTGGCTGCAGGATAGCTGCAGAACGACTGTATGGCTCATACTACGTGTAGGTGCGTTGATGGCAGTGTTGAAGCAGAAGAGGACACCGGGGGAACTCCCGTCGACTATCAAGTTGTTATAGCCCCTGACTTGGAGGTCCTCGATGTTCACGATCATGTTGCTCAGAATCAACTGTAGATGTGGCGAAATAGCAAAGTCAACCCCTGCTGGACCTTAGCAATAAGACTACTGGGATCTGCCACGATGATCATATTCTCAACGAGACTGATGAACATGGCCTGGACCTCTGCTCCGCTGACACCATCTATGGAATGCCACAGCTGGGTCTGTGCCATAAGGAGGCAGTAGCGCAGTGCTTCCAGGGACTCGTTGATCCGAACAATCCCTGCTGATGTGAGGCCTGAGGTGGTGTGTGGGACAAAGTACTTCCACCCATCTGGATAGTCCTGCCGCAAGCCAGTGATGTGCATATTTTGCACCAGCGCTCCAGGGTCGGAGTCTGGATCGAACGAGAATGTCGCTGTCTTCCGACGGCCTACTCGTCGGGGGGTTCGATAAGGGAATCCTGAGCAGTCACGTCTCGGGTCACCATACATAACCCCTAGACCGCTGTTGTCACCACCATGCCACCGATAGTCTGGGTGAGCGCTGAACTCTCTCTCTCTCTCTGTAGTCTGCTGGCCGCTAATACGCTACGACTGTTGAGCTGTGGGTCGAAGGCGTTTGTATCACGGAGGCTTGCACCCAGCTCATGGAGGATTCGTCGCACCGTGAGGTACACGTGGAATCTGAGACAGCTGGCGATGATCCCAGCTTCAGGAGTACCAGAATAGGAGTGAAACAGGGTGGAACGTACTCCACATCCTGCCGTGGCACACCACACAGCAAAGTTCAGCTGCTGATTCCAGTATGAGAGGCTTGGAGCAGCCATCCAAGTATGAGCTTGCTTCGCATCCTTGATGGTGATGGGGTGGTTGGTCAGCAGTTGTGGGTTGACGGAGAAGCTGGTTCGGGACCGTACATCCACTGTGATGGAGAACGGTGTTAGCTCTGGTATATCATCCAGTAGACCTCTCAGGCCAGTCAAGGGTGTACCCAGGAGGGGCGCTTGGCTCCGGATGACTGTCGTGAGGTTCAGTGGGAAGGCCATCTATACTGGTGTTCTTAAAGCTACTGCACCACACTATTTGTATTCGTCTCGACTCCAGAGACCAGCGAGGTGACCTCGCCGTAACATCTCGTTTTTTAACTCCTCCATATCAACCCGCCCGCTGGAGCCTTTGAGGTATTGCTGTCGCACTTTAGGTTTCTCCATACAGTACAGGGCTTGGACCTTCAATATATGGTGGTACGCTTCATTGGTGACCTGGCCATCCTCGAGAGCTTTGCTGACAGACTCGTCGATAGTCCGTAGCATACTCTGTGCCAGTGCCACATACTTAGCATGCTTCTCCAGCCTCCTTGTGATCTGCCACTGCCCCACCCCCAAGGCCATGGCCAAGAAAGTGGTGGCTAGTGCCATGCCACCCAGCGGGATGGCAACGATGGTCCCCACCCCTGTAGCGAGAGTGGCCACAGCTGCCACCCCAGCACTGGCTCCAATCACACCCGCAGCAGTGGTTGTACGCGCGAGGACGTTGTATGCTTATATCGCCTCCACGTTCTGCTGTACTTTTCTGCCTCATGGCCGAGATTCTGTCTAATGGTATCTATCTGCTGGAGTCGCCAGTCATGGATGGTACTGCCCTCGTCAGCCGTCAGGGAGGGGTATATTGCTGGTGGTTGCTTCCGCCACTCTGATTTTGCCATGGTATACCTGGAGATTAAACCTGCATCACCTGCAGAATCTGCTCATGAGTCCTAGAAGGGTAAATTTTGGAGAGCCTGGCGAACCGTGCCAGCTTGCTGGTTTCGAGACAGACGTCTCTTAGACAGAGGTATCTAGCACTATGTCGGGTGCCAGTAGCTTTCTGAGACATGACATCCGGAACGTCACCTTATGACCAAGATAGTAGGTCCGCCGCTGGAGGGCTTTCTTGATCTTACACTTTTGCGCCATCTCCTCTTCCCACTGTAAGACATCTGGCTCATCCTCATCTGTGAAGACACCTGGCTCATCGTCGTAGACATCTGGCTCATCGTCCCGCTTACTCTCTGGCTCCTCGTCCGTGGTTTCCGCTGCATCGTCCGCGGTCTGCGCTACATCTGGCTCATCGTCGTATGTGAAGACATTGTCCTGCTTACTCTCCTCCAGGAGGGCTTGCCAATATTGGGACCCTTCACTGTTCCTTCGCTTCCTTGCAAGGCTTGCATTCCGTTGATACCAGCTCTCCCACTGTAGTCGCTCTCCTTCTTGTTGCAGTGCGAGCCTCTGTTCGTTTTAGGCCTTTATCTGTGCAGGGGTCATGAAGGGGCAATCCTGTAGCAGGCTCTTCATCGTCTCGGCAAAGGTAAGATATTCATGATATGATATCATGTCAGGTCAATGAGTAATAAGAGTGTAAACTCTAAATGGGCGTCCGATATCCCATCCGTGCTGGCATATATGTTAATGGAGGGGCTGTCAAACAGGTGATTTACAGGTGTGACAGGCTAGGACTGATAGCTTTCCATAGGTTGCTGTTGACACCTGGGAGATACTCTATCACGTCCCGGCCGACTTCTACCAGTGAGCTGCTGTGTGCACTGCCCGGAGGTTGATGTAGCACATCAGCATGTATGTATGTATGTTGTGCCCTGCTGGGGCACCTCGAAGAGGACCCATTCTACATGGTACTGTACCGACCATCTCCCCTCTGGAGAAGGCGAGATTACGTTCTCTGGAGAAAATTGTCATGGTTATATGTCTCGTTTAAACCCCTCCTATAGCATGCTATGGAACCCATATTTGCTCACTCAACTGGTCTTGCTGACCTGGCAGATGTGTACGCAGTTGATGCTGCCAAGGTAGAAGAGAGCGATTCGCCCTACAGTACGAAGCAAGCTCAAAGGCATTATCCCTTCACCCCATTGGTGGTGATGGGGTGGAGCTGCTCACAGACCTCAAGGATGTGACGAAGGAGTGCCTGGATCGGAACATAGATGGCCACAAGATCGTGTTTCGGTACGATTCCCGAAGAGGAAGTACATCCTCGAGCCATTGATTGAGCTCTCGGATACAGAGGTGGCAGACATCAACACCCTAAATAATGACCTCAGCTTTCATCTGGTCAAACCCTATTCGAGCGGCGCCCCGCCGATGGCCCATGATGGCCTGCTATTGACCCTGGCAAAAAGCCTGCAGTTCATATTTGAGAAGAATGCAGTGTGGTACCGTGCTGGACCTGGGGGTGACTGGCAAACATGGTTACCCATATATAGGCCTCCCGCAGTCATTGACATAGAGGTTACTCCCCTCTCCACTGTTGTGAAAAAGGATGGGACAGTTCGAAAGCTCTACAATCGGGGATCATCTTTCCTCACCTACATAGGTGAAGGTGTCTCCCTGGCGAGGGTGGGTCCCTGGATCGGGATTACAGGTGGATAGCTCCTGCTGCATCGTCCATTCGATGGACCAGAAGAAGCTGTTAACCTCCAGGAGGGTACCATACGGGTTGATGGTGTGTGACATGTCTCCAAAGTCAAGGGTGCTGTTAAACTGCTTCAGCGAGTCGGACTCACTAGCCCGCAAACAATTCATATAGTTCTAGAGTTACATTTCTTAGCCGGCGGCAGAGTGAAGCAGCTAGCCCCTGCCCCTGAGGGAATGAAGATCACTATCGATCCGGATGGAACAGGGCTCGATCTGGCACGGATATTTCTCGAGGGGTTCACTCTGTTCAGTTTAACCCTTCATATGTAGCCATGATTCTCATCATACTGCTCGTGCTGGCGTCTACAGCAGTGGAACAGGGCGCTGAGACCGCCATGATTTTGGATGCCAAGTGGGCCCACTTCCGGGATGACCCCCAGTACAATCTTTGGGTCGAACCCTTGCAGAGAAACATTTACGACCGCTTTCATCCACGTAAAAAGATCTAGTCTGTCTGCCTCTTCTATGGGGTGGAGAGGGTAGGCCGTGTTTGTCTGCTGGAGACCCTTGTTCAGCACCAGATTCTCTGCATAACATGCTAATCACTTTTGCCTCCTCCCAGGTGAGCGCTGTCAAGGTAGATGGAAGCCCCTATGGGTGGTCCCATCATGCCAATGCGACTCTGGCAGAGACTACATGTTTGTCTGAGCCTACACAGAATAGAGGCCGGCCCTGTGGTTGATGGCAATCAGTGGTGTATATCACTGTTGAGGCTTGTCTCTAAATGGGCGCCACTACTACTAGAACTGTTAACTAATATGGCTTCACCATAATAATACAATATAGTTTAATCTTTTAATGGCCAAGTCAGCCTTTGCCATTTACAATCTGAGCAAAGACCTTAAAGAATTTGTTGATTGAAGTCAGTCATGCCACTGATAAATTTCAAAAAGTATTACTGTACAGCTCGGTAATAACTTAACATGTTTAAAAAACAAAATAAAGTGTACTGTTTAATATTTTGAACATAATTGGACAGCGCGGTAATGCAATGGGTTATGTTTCTTACTCAACAGCTTAGGCACTTACATATGTCAAAATAAAATTTATCCTGCTTATATTTATGTATAGATTGCATATATTTAGTAATATATTCACACTAAACTTAGAAACAGATGCAGCCAATTAAATGCCCACTTATTTCGTTTTAACATAGTAGCAAACCAAAACTGTCCACACTGCAACCATATAAACACAACACAAAAAGTAAGTCCCCCCTTAAATATTTGTTAATATTTTTAAAGGTGGACATGTTATTGCAGTGATATTTGGCTTACATGCCGGGGCCGATGTCCGCGACAATTGGTGAAATGGATTACCTCACACATGCCGTTACACATGAGTAGGCAGGTGTCAAATGCGAAACTAACCAATTGAGAAAATCGCAAGTCTTGGTGACAAAAATATTGGCGCATTCCTCCAGTACGCTTGTGTAAAATTAATGTTACTTCCAATGTGCTGTATGTTAAAATGCCACGCTTATCAATACAGAATAGGGCGATAGCAATTGGGATTTTGGAAAGCAATGTCCCTGTAAAGCAGGTAGCCCGCAGAGTAGGCGTGACTCCAAAGGCAATAAGAAAGTTGAGACATAAATTTCAGCAGACTGTTGAAGTGAGGGATCTGCCAAGATCAGGTAGACCAAAAGTCACAACGCCTCGACAGGATCGATTCATTCGACATTTGGCTTTACGGAACAGAACAATCTCAGGTGAGAGTCTGCAAAGTTTGCACTGGATCAAACAAGCCGTTTATGTACCATTTGTTTATCCTAATATAGGTAATTAACTTATTGTTATTCATTTCAGCAATACAGATCCGCGATCAACTGCATGCAGCTGCTGCGGCCGGTGCCAGGAGGATCAGTGTCCAGACGGTGAGGAATCATGCGCATGCCGCTGGATTACGTGCCCGCCGTCTTGTGAAAAAGGCAGTTCTCTTAGTCCGCCATAGGAGAGCGCGGTTGGCATGGGCCAGGGAACACGTACGATGGACGCGGAATCAGTGGGCTAACGTTTTGTTTTCAGATGAGACTCGGGTATGTCTCCATCACACAGATGGTAGGAAACGTGTTTGGCGTCGACGTGGCGAGCAACATGCAGAATGTTCCGTTCAACCAGTCACAGCATTTGGAGGCGGCAGTGTAATGGTATGGGCCGGTGTGAGTACACGAGTGAAGACGGCCCTCATTCACATTAATGGAAATCTGACTGCCGATCGTTATATCACGGACGTATTGGAACCGAATCTGCTACCAATTGCTGGCTTCATCTTCATGGATGACAATGCCCGACTGCATAGAGCGAGAGTAGTTACCGAATTCTTGAACAATCATGGTATTCATCGGATGGTGTGGCCGGCAAATTCTCCAGACCTTAACCCAACTGAACATGTATAGGATCAATTGAAGAGGGCTGTGAACCGCAGAATCGGGGATGACACCGTTGTTGCAGATTTGCCACGCTTGTTACAAGAAGTGTGGGAGAACATTCCGCAAGAAAGGATCAGGCGTCTTATGAACACCATGAGAGTTCAATGCCCACAAGGTATTCAACGACATGGAGGTTATACGCGTTATTGAAGTCAGCGATAGAGCGATCACGCTAATTTGTTATGATTTTCTTCACAATGAAATCTTTTACCTGTGATTGTTAATTTCGACGTCGCTCTGTTCTGTAGATTTACGTGTGATATCAACTTATGTGCTATCGGTTATGAATTTTTTTGTTATTCAATGAAATTTCCGTGCGATTTTAATGAATTCCTATTGCTTTTTGTTATCATTGTTTGGTAATACAACCGTGTGAATTTTGAAATGAGTCAAATTTACAATTGGCTCCCTGTCATTCACGCGTTTTGACAGTTGCTGAATAATTGTTTTCGCGCATCATTGCTATCATGTGGCAGATTATCTGTGAGAAGTTTCATCGCGATGGCATATCTATTTCCTAGAAAAAGTAGGCTATATTTAGGGGGGACTTACTTTTTGTGTTGTGTTTAGAAGATAACAACCATTACCTCTTTATAATCATTACAATAATCCAAGACGCAAGCGCTTAAACACTCCTAGACCTCTTTCTCCACACGACCTGTCAGTGAATCTACTGCTAAACGGAGATGCTGACCTCGAAAATAACCAGAATATATTTATATTTCAAAATGTTCATGAATATATTCGCAGTACCAAAAGATTTGATCAAAGCTAGGAAAACTTCGAGGTGTATGTTCGCACCAGGATTCTTGGAGATGGAATTGTCGGGGTGGTAAGCTTTTGGAGGCATGGATTGTGTGTCTAGGTGTGGTGGGGTGGGATGGGTCTTGGCATCTGATGCTTTCGTTTCAAATGAAATAATGTGTTGTTTTTTGGGGTTTTTTGTTTTGAAATTGAATTGGGTACTAAATTATATAGACTTATGCTTTATGAACACGTCATAATTTGTGATCTGTTTCGTTTCATTGCACCTGGGCGCACGACTTAGGCCGCTATAAGCACTAAATTCCTTCAGTCTTATCTTGGAGCGTTTTGGTGTGAATATGCACCTTTAAGAGGAGGTTGACGTGAGCACACACGCACACAGACACGCACACACACGCACGCACGTACGCGCGCACATATGGACGCGCGCGCACGCACGCACGCACGCACGCACGCTCGCACATACACACACACACACACACACACACACACACACACACACACACACACACACACACACACTGGAACAGATCAACAGGCAAGCACGCATGAAATTGCTTAAATTGCGTAAATATACTCACACACGCACGCACGCTTCCGCACATGAACGAATGCAGGCACGCACAAATGCATAACACACGCGAATAGCGAATACTTAGTAGATATATCACAAGTACTTTATTGTTTCAAACATGCAAACAGGTGCACATCTACATACATATTCACGCACAGATCACAACAATGCTACACACCACTTACCTACTAAAATCAGATAAAAACACAGACGCTTTAAAAAGCACATGCATATACACACATATATGAACACAATTCAAAATCTTATCTTAATTATTCTACTAATTTTCATTTAAATCTTATATTCATTGTGGTATAAGTTCTTATAAACTACGCATTTTCGTCATTATTAGAATCTATTGTATAGTATTCGGAGCGAGTCGTAACTAAGTTGGAGACAACTTGTGACTCAATCCGTATTGTCTCTTGAACAATAAAAATATGTTTAATATATATATATATATACTGAACCAAAAAAGTTGAGCAACACTGAGAATATTACTGTATAAATGTTATTTAACAAAAATAATAAATTGATTCAAATATATTATTTAATTGATAGGTCATTTTCCAATTTGAACAACAGTCTCTTTGTAAATATGGGATTGTCTTGTGGGAAGTCATGACCCCGCAGGATGTCTTATAATTCGCAAAAGAAATTATGTTTTGAAAATACCAGGTGAGCTAAAAGTCCATGTGAGCAAAAGATGGATGCCATAGATGTGCATCAATGGTAATTGCGACATACAATTCAGTTAGGATGACGAAGTATATTATGGCTGTGTCGACTACCTGTTGTTTACTAAATACGTCAATCATTGGGATGGTGGAAAGTTGAGCAGGCCAGGTGATCTCTGTGTATGTAGTAGAAGCATACTAATGCTAAATGAATAGGATGCTGTTTGTAGGGTTACATAACCAGCAGATGAAATTAGTAGAATAATATTTGAAATGGATGAATTGATTGGAAGGGATTCTATGGTTCTGAGTTGATGTGTATTTGAAAATAGTTTAGATAAAAGTTGTTGCTGTTCAGTCGGCATTCACTTTTATAATATCCAGCAGTTGTTGGTAAATCATAGTTTTGGAAATAATCAATGTATAGTAATCAGTGTTGGGATTAGTGAAACTGAATGTCACAAACGGACTTAGTTGATGACGTAATCAATCTGGTTTCTCATCCTAGGCTAGAACGGTACCACCTGGTAATGATATCATCCCGCAAATGTGCCTAGCACCCTAGCATTCCCGAGGCTTCTTTATTAGTAGGCAATGGACAGGACATGGACATTGTAGCGTCCTTTAGGAATTAATAACTGAATCGAAATTTATTGATAAACTATATGTCACTCATTTGATGGCATGCAACAACAACACATTCCGTAATGTTGTTAGTTAGCTGACGGGTCACACCAAACCAGAACCGGTCTCCACCGCTTTGTCTATGTGAGGCGCAATCTTCAGGGAAGAATTGGGCAGAGCATGATTGGTTAGAATGACGTCATAACCAACCAGCATCGATCAGACTCTGCAGTAAAGACTTATAGAGAATAGACTTGTGCGCCAGGCAAATGATGGGGGAATCACTGATTGGCTGAGAGGACCAATTAGTTATCAAGTCAGAACTTCTAGGAAGAAATAAGCAGGGGTTAATTGGTGGACTGATTGTTCGTCCAGTCAAAGTGTGCTTATGGAATACCTAGAAGAGTTGTAGGAATAGAAAGGAATAGATTCTCAGCGAAGTTTACGTTTGTGTGAAATGTGTAGAAGCATGGATTAAGAGTATATAAGGCGAGATTTCACTTAGATAATTTAATTCATCACCATTTGTGATTCACTAAGTACCTCGTACATGCTTAGTTTTGAACTGTGGCGTGTATGCCTAACGAAGCTTTGATAGTAGTAGAGCAGGATTAGGACTTAGAAGATAATTAGCTATTGTAGATTGTACAACGAATTTGTACCAAGTATTCATTGTGAGCGATTTTGCTCTAGATCATGAATTTGTTATATTTGTAAATAAAGTATTAGTCTTACGTATATGTAAGACCCGCCTTTGTTAGTCAATTAGAATTAGGAATCTAGCCGAGCTGGGAGTAACACCCAGTCCTTACTTGGAACCTAGAATAGTCAGATAGGCCCAACAGTCTCAAGATAAATATTGTCTATCCACCATCAGTCAGACGAGGCGAGCCGACTGCAGTTATCCTTCGTCACCACTGGTGACCCTTGTCGCAGCAACACCTTCCAGTTACTGGTAGTGAAGCGGGATCCGTCATCGTATATACAGTAAGCAGTAAGAAGTTCCCGATGACCCTTTGATGAATTTCAAATCTTCATCTTGTTACTGTAATGCTAGCATCGCGCCTTTAACATGGCATCATTCAATGGAAGGGTCCAATTTAAACAATGACACTGAGCTGTCAATACCAGTTGTGACCTCAGCGCGCATTAAACACCACCGTACATCGCTTTCTCATGCTTCGAATTACGCACCTGATGTCACGAAGAGGAATCGCATCCCATTCCTGGAGCAGTGCAGCTAACAGCTCCCGCACGTTGTGAAGATGTGGATAGTTCTCACGCACCATACGGCCAAGAATGTCCCACACATGTTCGATAGGAGACAGGTCCGGTTATCAGACCGGAACGTTGTTAGCCTCAAGGAAATCACTGGTGACCCTAGCTGAATGAGGACGGGCGTTGTCTTGCTGAAACATAAAGTGTGCATGATGCTGCATAAAAGGGGATGATAACAGGGGAGACAACTTCTTTACAGTAATGTTGAGCCGTTACATTTCCGCAAATCACAATAAGAGCTGTTTTGCCATTTCCATGGATTCCAGCCTACACCATGACACTGCCGTCACCAAATCTGTCGTGCTGAATGATGTTGGCTGCATCATACCGTTCTAAACGTCGCCAAACCCGTTGCCTACCATCCGCCACATCCGCAAAAAACCTCGACTCATCACTGAACAAAACGTGGCTCCATTGTTGAGGACGCCATCGCTGATGAGTTCTTGCCCATGCAAACCGATTCTCGATGTGACGTTCTGTAAGCGGAATAGCAACAAGTGGACGACGGGCATGCAGTCCAGCATCATGGCGTCTGTTTCGCACAGTTTGTGCATGCACTGTAGTGCCGGTAGCGGTGTGCAAATTACCTGTGACGTCGTGATGACGTCACTAAGTAGCGGTCTTCTCGTGGTGTTGTTGCTCTCGGTCTGCCAGATCATGGTCAGTCATTAACATGTCCAATTTCCTGCTCACGTTGGCGGAGACGGGAAATGGTTGAGGCGTGATCATTAAAATGTCGAGCAACAGCGCGAACGCTCTGCCCAGCAATGAGTCTTCCCATTGCTTCATGGCGCTGATTTTCGGGTAGCCCTGGGCGGCGGCCCATGTTCAGTAGGGTAAACTTTTAAGCATTTTCTGGTTCGTTATCTGCTTTTGCATTATGGTGAATGTGGGCCAGTGCATGAAAAATGCATTTTCACATGCAGTGAGCGTGCGGCCGAGAAATGCAAGAAATGATTTGCATTTCTTCATGATCAGCGAGACATTACATTGACGAAACATGCCCGCGTTTAATATCCCTTGTTGTCACTCATCCAATTCTACATCATTATAATCGTCATAATGGCTGGTAAGCATTGACATAATCTGTATGCTATATAGCTTCATGTAAAACTGGTATTTCGAACAGTTAGAATATATTATTATCATAAAATGTAATCAAGAAACAGTATCTGATCATTTATCTATATGTTTAGGTGTTGTATAAGTTATGAATGGTCTTATTTAAACATTAAGTTATCTTTTAACACATCAATTGTTTATTTTTCTTTAGGAATCCTGTAAAAGACATATTTGTATATAGTTTGCAGATTAAGTTACTCTAAGTTGTTTCTCTCCAAGAAAGCAGCCGTTTTCAATATTTAAAAAGATGTACTCCAATCCTGTGCCACGTATCATGGGGCGGCGGGGGGTATCGTCCCATATGAATCGTCAGTGTGTCAGTATATCAGACATGTGAAAGCTGGTCGGCCAAACCTTAACTTATAGTCTTGGTGCGGTGGTCCAGTGGAAAGATGTCTGGTTGCTGATGCTATGCGGAGTTGCAGAATGGCGGTTCGATCCCCCGACCGGGAGATGGTGATCAACAAATTAAACTAATGGGTGCATAACTGTCGGCTGGTTAGCCCATGGAAATTGAAGCCGCACGTTGCCAGTGCGTCAATAAAATAAAAATACTTATACTGCCAGAGCCGTGCTGGAGTCAGAGTACAATAGGCGTAAATGCCTATGATTGAATTGTGGCAGGTGCATCCACAGATAGTCCCATATGAATCGTCAGTGTGTCAGTATATCAGACATGTGAAAACTGGTCGGCCAATCCTTGACTTATTAGTCTTGGTGCGGTGGTCCAGTGGATAGATGCCTGGTTGCTGATGCTATGCGGAGTTGCAGAATGGCGGTTCGATCCCCCCCCCCCCCGACCGGGAGATGGTGATCAACAAATTAAACTAATGGGTGCATCACTGTCGGCTAAGTTAGCACATGGAAATTGAAGCCGCACGTTGCCAGTGCGTCAATAAAACAAAAATACATATACTGCCAGAGCCGTGCTGGAGTCAGAGTACAATAGGCGTAAAAGCCTAGGATTGAATTGTGGCGGGTGCATCCACAGATAGTCCCATATGAATCGTCAGTGTGTCAGTATATCAAACATGTGAAACTGGTCGGCCAATCCTTGACTTATTAGTCTTGGTGCGGTGGTCCAGTGGAAAGATGCCTGGTTGCTGATGCTATGCGGAGTTGCAGAATGGCGGTTCGATCCCCCGACAGGGAGATGGTGATCAACAAATTAAACTAATGGGTGCATCACTGTCGGCTAAGTTAGCACATGGAAATTGAAGCCGCACGTTGCCAGTGCGTCAATAAAATAAAAATACATATACTGCCAGAGCCGTGCTGGAGTCAGAGTACAATAGGCGTAAAAGCCTAGGATTGAATTGTGGCAGGTGCATCCACAGATAGTCCCATATGAATCGTCAGTGTGTCAGTATATCAAACATGTGAAAACTGGTCGGCCAATCCTTGACTTATTAGTCTTGGTGCGGTGGTCCAGTGGAAGGATGCCTGGTTGCTGATGCTATGCGGAGTTGCAGAATGGCGGTTCGATCCCCCGACCGGGAGATGGTGATCAACAAATTAAACTAATGGGTGCATCACTGTCGGCTAAGTTAGCACATGGAAATTGAAGCCGCACGTTGCCAGTGCGTCAATAAAATAAAAATACATATACTGCCAGAGCCGTGCTGGAGTCAGAGTACAATAGGCATAAAAGCCTAGGATTGAATTGTGGCAGGTGCATCCACAGATAGTCCCATATGAATCGTCAGTGTGTCAGTATATCAAACATGTGAAAACTGGTCGGCCAATCCTTGACTTATTAGTCTTGGTGCGGTGGTCCAGTGGAAAGATGTCTGGTTGCTGATGCTATACGGAGTTGCAGAATGGCGGTTCGCTCCCCCGACAGGGAGATGGTGATCAACAAATTAAACTAATGGGTGCATCACTGTCGGCTAAGTTAGCACATGGTAAATTGAAGCCGCACGTTGCCAGTGCGTCAATAAAATAAAAATACATACATAAGTCCATATGAACACAAACATTCCTATATCCCCTCGAAGTTAATTTTTGAGTGAATAATACAAATCTTACAACATTGTAAACAACCCGTCTGTTTCCTTCTTTTCAATACCGCACAAGAAATAAGCCTATTTACCCTTTCATGGTGAAGGTATTTTTGTAAAGTTAACACTGACATAACTGGCTCGATAACAGGGTCAGTTATTACAGTGGTAAAATTTCAAAAATCGCCTTCTCTTGTCCTGCAAATGGATATTCAATAAACAAGTATTTTGATATTCTTAACCAAATTTAGCCATTAAAGGGTTTAATAAAGCCTTTAATCTTCAAACATGTGAAATGTGCTTTGTTTTTCAGCAAACTATTTTTTTACATACGACTTATTCAATGGATGAAAATTTAACCAAATTCGAAATGTAGATGAATCGTTACACTGCTTTTCTTTTAAATGGTCTGGCTGCTGGCAGCTTTAGTACATATAAGCACTACAGATTTGAATTGTTCTCATACCTACAGGCAAGTTTATTTTGGGCACCTACACCTAAATCTTATTTTTACAATTGAGGAACTCAGAATATTGGGAACATACCAAAAAGTTTTCCAAATTTATAGGAATCTCTATTTTCTATAGCATTTTATTAATTATTTTGCGAACACATAACCCATGGCTATATATATTTATACCAGTGTGCGAACACAGACCTGGGGAGGAAAAGGATATTACATACGACTTCATAATGTTGTTATAACATAAACTGTTATATATAACATACATGTCACTAATACGTATATATATATATATATATATATATATATATATATATATATATATATATATATATATATATATATATATATATATATATATCGTGTATGCAATATCTAACACGTATTATGTTAAAAATAACAGAGGTAGATCCTGGATATTAGCATAACAAATATTACAACATGGTAGAACTTAGAAAGCACAAATTCACCAATGAGGCTGAAAACTGTGTGCAGCTCTTTACATGACTGCATCAGCTACTGAACTAGGCTGATTAGATCTATATAGATAGTACATCATTGATTTGCTAATCTGACAAATTACATTTGCTGTAACAATCTGCAAGTTCAACATACAACATCTTACACTTTGCTCATTTGTCTGTCTTAGTAAAATTACAAGAGTATCTAATAATAAGATTATAAGTTATTATTGAGACTATTTACCCAGATGTGCCAGCCTGCATCTAGCCATAATCTATTTAAATACATTTCATACCAAAATCAATTGATGTGCAAGTGTAGCACTAAGGCTTTAGATTAGCCCTTATCTGTTATCTGCGACTTTAAAAGTCATACCTAAATGAAATCCCCCAGATTAGCGAGCCAATTTAATATCCTACTGACGGCAATAAACAGTAAACAATTGATTTACAGTCAATTAAATACCCATTGATGCTGTGACATTTGATGGTCATTCAAAGATCTTAAGGCGCTATTAAAATCAACCTGGCTCAAAATCTATCTCTCAGATTTCAAAACTCTCTGGCGCCAAAGAACATTGATGGACCCCGGGCCTGATAGGTGGTGAGCCAAAATAAGGCAAATCTAAATCCATGAAAGCCATTGCAATTTAAACCAGTTACAGCAAAATTGTACTTCAGAATATAAACAGGCCTACTATGGATGGATATAAAATCCAAAATATCCACCTTGAATATTGTTTTCAATGTAACACCACTGCTAGATTTGATTAACTTATTAAAAACCGTGAAAATCTATGGGGACAGTCTCTCAACATTGGTTTTGATCTGAAATCCAATATGTCTGCCAAACATTCAATCCTGAAAATCGCTTGCTGTGATTATAGCTCTCTGTAGCTTTGAATGGTTGATGGAAATCCATTGGGATTGGTGTGCTATCAGCCATTGGGACATGGCAGGATCTCTATCAAAATTAGCGTAAATGGAAAATCCAATAGGGCAACCAAGCATATATTTTGAAAATCCGTTTCTGTGAGAAAACTGCCTAGTTGGGCTTACTAACGTCATGTAATGCGGATCTTCAAGTGGTTCTCCTGGGGCACCAATGCAGTCATTTGTTAAGGGATGTATGAATACATGTACTTCTGAAGTGGATACGCATACATGAACAATGTGCCTTTATAAACATCATTAATAGTAAGCTGAAATTGGACTTAGTCGTAGGCTTGCACGATTTTTTGATTTAATGGTGGTGTGATTTATTTTTAAATTCATGATTTTTATGATGTAATTGAGGAAATATCTGAAAATCGTCAAAAGTTTCCTGTTTGTTTAAAATCTAAAGTGGGTACTTTTCCGTCGCATTTTAGCAGTACATAAGTACAATTGCAATCGATTCATGCCAGTGCTCATTGTGTTTATATTCCGCCATACCATGCACGTGTCGAATAATTACTAATTGCAACGCAAAGCAATTACTAATTGCATCACAACGCAATTACTAATTGCATCACAAAGCAATTACTAACTGCAGCACAACGCAATTACTAATTGCATCACAAAGTGCCATGAAAAACAAACTAACAATAGCAAGGTAATACCATTGTCACTGAGAAAACCAAGCTAGTTACTCCGTAGAATCACCATCTAATTTTCTTTCTTTCACTGCAGACCCTGAGTCTGTCGTGAAATACGAAATATATACTTATTTGCAGAATGTGAGTCAATAATCAGCGAACATAATTCTTTGTAATTCTAGAGTTAGCAATTAGTAACAAGGTCAGGCAGTGTAATAATTGTTCTTTTTTAATTCGATTGTCATGCCTAATTAAAGAAAATAAAGCAACAGCATTCCAGATTGTTGTATTTGGAACTCTGCATTCTGTTGATTTTTGTTACATGTAAATCCTACATTCTGAAACCAACTATAAACTGTGCATACTCATACAATAATTATTTACATACCTCTTATCATAGTTTCGATCTGCTAAATGTAGTGACCAATAGTGGAGTATTTGTCATTTGAGTGCAACATTTTTGCTCATACAATAATTATTTACATACCTCTTAGCATAGTTTCGATCTGCTAAATGTAGTAACCAATAGTCGAGTATTTGTCATTTGAGAGCAACATTTTTGTATTAGGTAATTGTAGATGTGTTTGACCGGCAGATAGTCATTAGTCAACTATAGTAAACTACTGTTTGCGTGTTGAACATCACTGTGTTCCGTCATCGGGTTGTCCTTCGCGTTCAGCCAATCAGAGGACTGGTTGATATAGTTTGTTCTATTGAGCATCTTGCGGTCATTTTATAGGCCTATTTAGTTGTGGTCATCTAAACCTAACTAGGAACCAATTTACGAAATTGCGTATTCTGTTATCTTTCTATAAAATCATTTTTTAGCAATTTATTTATTTGTTTGTTTATTTAATTATTTATTAATTATTATTATTATTATTATTATTATTATTAAATTTAAGAAAGCTATACTCTCTCTCTCTCTCTCTCTCTCTCTCTCTCGCGCGCGCGCGCGCGCTCTCTTACTACACAGCGCAGTTGCTACCATCACATTTCCAAGAACAAATAATTGATTGTCTAATTAAATTGATTATTTTCCAGACATCATAATCGATTATTTATTTCCATAATCGAACACCCCTAATATTAGTACCTGCGTAGTTGTGTACAAAACTCGACCGACGGTGCCCCGGCGGTGGCCGTTTCATCATCTTTGACACTTCCTAGCCTAAGTTTTTGTGACTTGTCACATTACACTGGTTTATGCTCTTGGGAATTTGGACCCATGATTTAATAGGAAACACAATTTTTTAAATATAAAATTGACGCGATGTTTCAAAGCTAAAGCCGTGCATGGCTACTTAGGTGCAATTAGAAAATGCTTAAAATTGTAATACAGTTATTAGTCCCAGTACTTAGTTAATTAAATTTAAAGAAGAAGTACAATGGCACTGAATGTGGCTTTCATATACAACATTGGGCAATACATAATGAAAAAAAATGTTTTGAAAAGATATTATTCGGTTTTATTATATATTCGCGCATACCGCGCCGACCCTAAAAAAACGAAATCCGAACGGCCTAAGCCTGTGACGTAACATCAGGAGATTCCTGATACGCAGTGAATGAGGTAATCAATTATTGTTGCGCGATAGCTGAATGTAAATAAACAACCGGCATTCAATTTGCATTCATTATGCCTAATCGCTGCATAGTTTATGGATGCAGTAATGCAACCGATAAGAAAAATGGTATTTCAGTACATATTTTCCCAACAGATAAAGTGTTAAAGCGACAATGGGTTAGGTTTGTTTCAACAAACCGAGCCAATTTCCAAGAACCTAAAGACGGCAGTACGTCTGCCGAGTATGTTCACGACATTTTGCTGCCGATTGCTTTTGCGTCGACCAGACGCTGTTGATGCAGTTGAAGATAAATAGTGGATTAGGGTTAGTGTAACCCTAAGTTGTAAATAGTGTAAAGTAAGCATCCAAGGAAAAAAACCTATGTACTATTATTTCTACAATCCGTGTTTATGAACTACAAATCACTATGTACACAACCCGCACAATGACACACGTACCCGTCACACGATCTGCTGGCGCTGCTGTGTTAACGTATAGCCTAAGGCCTATCTTTCCCTCTGTTATAAACCAGATATCAGGTCAAATTACGTCACGTCACGAATATGCCTGCTAATTCACTCTGGGAAGCTTCCCCAGTAAACTAGGTCAATTGTCTGTAGTGACGTACATCAATTGAATTTTCTCTATAGTGACGTACATCAATTGAATTCAGGCCGGGTTTTTTTTTACAATTTGATTGGTTTAAGGTTGTGACCAATATATCCACATATATAACATAATATTTCTTACACCATAAAGTAAAAGATGTATTTTTGGTCTTTAAGGTAAGGTCGAGACAGCTTTTCTATGTCATTCAACAAGTTGAAATCAGACTAATATCCCAATTTCAGACACTATAATAAGTAATTAAGTGAGTGTGCTGATAATTATTCTCACATGTTTTGAACAAGAAATCAGTTTTCAAAATGGCCACCGGTGACTGGCGACCATATTGGATTTCGGATTATCATAAATTTCGATAAGTTTTTTCACCAGACGTAGTCCAACCACCCTATGAAGCAATCCGATAAACGGAAACGAAGTTATCATCTGAAAACTAATTTTCAAGATGGCCGCCGGTCACTGGTGGCCATCTTGGATTTCGGATCTTTTGATATGTTTCTTCATCAAATGTAGTCCAACCTCGCTATGAAGTTCCAAAGCGATCCGATAAACGTTTAAGGAGTTATCATCCAGAAACTAATTTTCAAGATGGCCACAGGTGGGTGGCAGCCATCTTGGATTTCGGATCATTGTCGATACAAATAGGTTTCTTCCCCACCAGACATCCTATGAAGTTTCAAAGTGACCCGATAAATGCCAACGTCATCCGGTTATCATCCGGAACCCAATCTGCCGCCCGTGCGCCCGTCGTCTGGAAACCAACTTTTGTGATTGTAGGTTATCGTCGCTTTTGATGTTTCTTCCTCAGACCTAGTCCACTCATCCTATAAATGGTAAATGAGTTATAGATAGTACGGCTGCCAGTTTACATGATTTTGTAGATACATTTATTGTTTATTCTAATTGTTCGCAGATTTTAACCGAGGCAGAAATGCAGCAAAACATCGCACCAGTTCAAAATATCACACCAGTTGCCCCAGAAGGGATTGATGCTGCTGCTGCCGATATCTCGGAGCAACAATGTCAGCACCACAATAAGAAACTCCATAAGAAAGTGTCCCATTATCGAAGCAAAGGTATACCTTAGAAATATCCATCAATCAATACTACCTACATATTGAAATGCCAACTTTCATTATACAGCCTCCTCTTTCAGTGACCATTTTTGGGAATGGTGTATCTATCGATGGCTGAGTTCAGATATGTTATCGAGTTACACCGATGATAGGTATCACGTGGTGGCTTTACCTACCTACGCATACGCACGCTTACTCTCGCTTGAAGCAGGAGTAATCGAGTAGAATGTGTATCACATGATACCATTAACCGATTATATTCTCAGGCAATCGGATATGTAATCGGGGTAAGTCGGGTACCTCAATAACATATCCGAACATTAGCTATGATAGCAACAGTGTTAGTAAACCCATTCTCAAAATACCTATCATGCAGTTTTACTTCAATTCAATATAAAAGAAAGCTATGTCTGTCTTAGATACCACCAGTTTCCACAGAAACCCAAAATAAATGACAAGGTATGATGCTAAAGGAAAGTTCAGAAATGAATCTAAGAACCTAACCTGACTGACCCTCATCTGGAAAATTACCATTTGCACCATTTGCATTTAAATAGACATGATGGATAAGTTTTCAGGAAATCCAAGATGGCCACCCAAAAAGATTGACCAATCAAAATTCTGAATATAATTTCTAGAGACTACCACAATAGGATCCTTCCAGCCAAAAATGGTTAAAATCTGCAAGGTGGCTTAGGAGGCATGTTCTAAAGGATTTCTGCTGCATAATTTTCGGAAAATCCAAGATGGTCGCTAATAAATTTATCAATCAAAATTCTCGCTTGCATGCACACGCACACACTCACTATAATTTCAATCACTGGACAAACATAGTTCTATTTATTTCCAGTCGATTCATGCAAATTTGACATCATTTATATTTTATCAGGGATACAATACTGTCCAGTAAAGCACAGATCAAAAAGGATATGTACAGGTTGGTGAAGCCTCCATAGCCAATGGCTTGGCCACCTTACCCGCACCTGTATTCACACACAATGTGGATGATGATTATCTGGAGTCTGAACTGCCATCTCCAGTACCAGATGACATACAGGATGACCCAGACTGGCTTCCTCAGACACTGATCGATAATGATGATATTGAAATGTAAGTAGGACATACTATAAGTCCATAACTATAGGATATGGATGCCATTCTAGTAGATTAAAACAAGAGCTAAGAGCCCCAATGGGCCTGTATCGCACAACTGGAATTATTGGCTATTGGCACATCTTAACAAAGCGAGATGACCACTGAAAAATTTACCAATCTGATTTCTGTGAAAGGTTTAGCCAAGTTTTATTAAAATTGTCCCAGTGGTTAATATGTAGTCTTTTATGTATTTGATTTTCTCAGAAATTTTCAGAAAATCCAAGATGGCCACCAAACACACACGCTAAATTTTGAGTGAAAAAAGACGGCCATGTTTTTTATGTATCAACTTTCCATGGACAAACTTTGGCACAGGGCACACTCCCTATTGTTGAATTGTATAAGTGAACTAATAAAAACAAAACAGGTTATATAGATATATGCATCGTGATATATTTATTACTAATAAAATTAAACACGAAAATGATATATTGTAGAAAACAGTACACTTGAATTGATGTCATCTATAAAATCTTACATATATATACAGCGACAAATTGACCAAAGTTATGTGAGCGGTAACCATCATTTTAAAACAAAAATTCTGCGTCTTCTGTTTGTCAGAGTGGCATGGCCATTTGACTTTGTGACCTCCATGTTATTATGTTGCTTCCAAACATTATAGGTCACCATGTATTCAATTTTAGTCCCAATAGGATTGATATGAAAAATGTAGCATACATCTAGATGGTTTAGATGGTGACTAGGCAGGTTGAAAACCAATAAACTCAAAATCATTCTCATCGCTTGGTGGTGTGAAATGGGCCCTAATGCATGGCAGCACAGGCTGGAAGTACAACCATAACATTTCTGCCTAAAAAGAACCAGCACCATCTTACAAGTTGTCGGTAAGAAATATGGCGGTACCTTTTGTGTTCTGGTCCATCATATGCGTCTCTTCCATACTGCTGCCTGTATTGTAGCCATGCCACATCCAGTACAATTTTATTCAAACAGACTGCATTAAAACCTGGATGTTCAGTGATGCATCCCCCCAGACACTCATCCTCTGCCACACGTCTTTCCACCTGCAAGATCTCACGACAACAGCAACACTCATTTATACTGCCCATAACTTGACAGTTATCACATGTACACCTGAAAAACATGTTCAATCAAAATGTCACATGTGAGCCCATTGCAGAAAAAATAATTTTACATTGAAGAAATAATGTATTTATATGTGAATTGTCACAGACATGACAGTCTGAGAGTATATATATAATAGATCGCAACCAAAAGGATTAGCTATCGTAACTGTAAATATGAAGATTAATTGACCCCATCTTGTAGTTTCTGGTTATCTCAAGCTTTACTGCTACCAAGATATCAATAAAGTGTTCCATGTATATATTTACATTATTCTCTGACACGCTCAGCCTGTCGTGGGCACAGTCTCGGGTGAGCCGGGGGGGGGGGGGGGAGCTGAAAATTAACAACTGATCCTGTGATCCTTTAGAATTTTTGCATATATCATATATGGATACAGATATACAGCACCAATAGTCAACAAGTAATGTCAGTGATTCTAGAGGGAGAATCATGGAACATAAAAGCATGTAAATCTGTCAGGTGAAGACTTTATGTATTTTACAATCCATGTACATGTATGTAATGTTTAAAACTACCAGAAATCCGACTAGAATACTCCTTTAAAACCTGAAATTCCAGCATATCAATTGCAAAGTAACAATCTCTGTCTATGTTGTTGAATGTTTTAAAACTAATATGACTGAAAGCTGTTTCTTCCAGACAGCAACAGCTTCTGGACAGTCAAATTAATTTCGAAATATTCAACACATTTCTTTCAAAATATTACTTTAAAACCCTATTGTATTTGGTCTGTAGAATAACTAGAATTGATAGTATTATCCGACTACAAACATGTTCATATGTAACATTGCAGTAAATATGTGGCCAACATATTTAGTAATTGGCTAACAAAATTAGTATTTAGCTAACCTAGTGGCTAGATCATTGCAAAAGTCAGATCTGTCTCTGCTTATAAATGTCTATCATATATTGCCACCTGGTTTTTAAATGGCATTTGGGTAATTTGCTACCCTGCTTGGCCATGTTGGCTGCCCACATTTAGGCCTCTGTCTGCTTGTCAATCAATTTCTACATTGCTGAGAAAGTTGCCAAAGGCTCCTAAATAGTTCATGATTGGATATATGTGTCACAGAAATATAAAATAAATCCATTGCAGTCTTATTATGTTTCCATGACATATCATATAGTGAACTATATATTTTCTTATTCAGATGCTTGTGAACATAGACCTCGTGCTTACGTGCGCTTGTTTTCGCTTTATTTGAGATGCTACATGCCAGATATATAATTATTAATAATTAACGGTATTACTGTAAGTCTATTGTAGCGGCAAAATTCAACAGATTGTAAATATATATATATATATATATATATATATATATATATATATATATATATATATATATATATATATATATATATATATATATATATAAATATATATATATATATATATATATATATATATATATATATATATATATATATATATATATATATATATATATATATATATATATATATAAAATACTAAATTTGATCTGGCTTCAAAACCCTAAAGCCAGTTATTTTGAATTATCAATATTTTTATGGTGTTATCAAGACTTTCCAGATATACAAATAACGGTGTCCGTTTTCTGTCAGCACAGATCGAATAATTATGGCCCGACAATATATGTATCTGCCCTAAAACCCATATCATGACACTTACTTTGAGACACAACTGTTACAGAAACGCATTCCACTGTTATTGAAAAACAAATTTTCTGAATATGCAAATCAATTGTAAACTAAGAAATGTGGCGTGGTAGATCTGTATTAATTTATATATAAAGGGCAATAGTCAATACTATGGATTGTATGCTTTTCTTACCAGTCTAAGTTCATAAGTCTGGCAGCCAGTTCCTCAATGTCAACGTCGTCTGTTTCATTTTCAATCCGCATCGTCTGGAAATGGCTCGAATTGATAGGGTAGCACACCTAAATTTGGCAAAACCTCGTTATCGTCAATTTCCGTGTCACTACTTCCTTCAGATATCAGATCGGTGTGATTGTAGTGGCTACTTCCAGATGAATAATCAAAAAAATCTCCGCCGTCACTCGACACAACGTCAATGTTATTGATGTAATTGTCAGCCATTTTTTCTATCGTCTTCCTGAGCGCTCCCTGATGTTACGTCAGAGCCCCGTTGCAAAGCGTTTGAGTTTTGTTTTCGGAAGACACGGAAATCGCCACTTTTTCGCAACTACGTCTAAATATATATTATGTTGGTATATGATGAGTTATTTCCATACACTAACGCGGTATGGCGATTGAGCATTTTACTTACACTTTAAGTAGACGTTGGGAAGCCTATTTAGTGAAGCAATCATTCAATGCACAATTTCATAATTACATGTAGACCTGTTGAGGAAATTCGCTTTTCACAATTTGAAAAAAAAAAAAATTAAACAAATCTGGTTTAAATAAAAAAAATCTGATTTAAATCAAATAAACCTGACGCTTTTTAATTTTACAAAATCGGTAACCGTGGTGCTAAAATACTGGCTTCTGGAAAGTTCCTGGAACTGAATTATCACAAATAGATATTTTATGTTTACAAATGTTAGCTAGTCTACATTAAATAATGTTACTAATTTCCGTACAGACAATCAACTTGACGAACACGGCTCGCTTAAAACCATTCATAGTCAGGTCTAATTGTATACCAACCCAACCCAGCACACAGTTTCACAAATATACATAGAGAATATTATAAATATAGAATAGGCTTGTTATCTTCATTGAATACATTTAATAGAACCACCCATGTTGACTAAATATTATATGCTGCACATTTGTTGATGTTATATCAGTTTTGCTTCTGAACCTATAAATAAAGCGGAACCAGGCTCTTCTCTTTGATGCATTGCATCAATATGTGTACTTGTTAAGGAAAGGAATGCGTGTTTCACAACAGTCCCACGCTTATCACAAGCTCGGAGATGAGCTAAGAATAAAAATAATTAAATAACGCACAATTTCAAACTCAGAAGTACATATTTAACACTCAAACAGAGTATGGCACAAAGGTCTATGCTTTAAACTCAGACAAAATGGTATAACAGGATCATTATATATGTGGTTAGAAAACTATCTCACGAATAGAAAACAAATGGTCAGAGTTAACCAATCGTATTCATCCTTAAAGTCAATACACGCAGGCGTACCGCAAGGCTCAGTGTTAGGTCCCCTGTTATTTATGATATATATAAACGATATTGCTGAGAAGATACATAATCTTACTTGACTATTTGCGGATGATACCTCAATGCTTGCATCTGGAGAAAACGAGATCGATATTGAACCAGCTTTAAACCAAGACTTGGTGGCGCTGAACTGCTGGTTAAAGCAATGGCTGGTCAAATTCAACCCGAACAAAACAGTCAATATGTTAGTGGTGAATCAGCCAAACCTTATTCTAGACAATATACGAATAAACCAAGTACAGTCTCACAACTATTTAGGCCTCACATTGTCATCCAATCTTAAATGGACAACCCGTATTGATAATATGATTAAAAACGCAAACATAATTTTAGGTTCAATGAGAAAAATAGAATACAAAGTATCAAGGAAATCATTACTTAAATCTTAGTTACCTTCGTCGAATATGGATCCGAAGTGTGGGACGGATGCACGCAACAAGCATCAGAAAACATTGAATATATCCAAAAAGAGGCGATAAGAATAATATCTGGACTTCCGAAATACACACCTCTAGAAAGACTATACAAAGAACTTGGATTAGGCATGCTAAGTAGCAGAAGAAAAAACAAAAAACTAACACTTTAATGTATAAAATGCTAAAAGGAGACTGTCCAGATTATATTTCTGAACTAATCCCAAGACGGTTAGACGAAGTTATAAATTATAATGTACGAAATAGAAATAACCTAGTAGAAGAAGTCATTCGTCTTGAGAGCTATAAAACCACGTACTTTCCTAGTACAATCAATCTTTGGAACAAACTAGATGATTCCGTTACAAATTCTGCATCTGTCTCCATATTCAAATCAAAAATAGATCACAACCACGTTAGCGCCGTACCTGCATATTATAGCACTCGGGACAGACTTCCCACTATTATACACACTAAATTATGAAATAAATGTAGTCAACTTAACGCTCATCTTAATTATTTTCGTCCTAGTGGCAATCCTAGTTGCCCCCATTGCATGGGCATCATAGAAGATAACAAGCATTATTTATTCGAGTGTGGCAAATATACATAACACCGACAACAGCTATCTAGAGATCTACTACATTTTGTTATTTCAGAGGACATATTACTATATGGCAACCCCGACCTAGGCTTTGAAGAAAACTGTTTCCTATTTCAGAAAGTCCAGAATTACATCAAGAACACAAAAAGGTTTGACTGACTCCAAGCACAGCTCGCATTTCCGCGTGTTGGAATCGAAATGGTGAATTCCCAGAATCCCAATTTCGAGGTAACTATCCATGAGTGTTGTTGAATATGATGAGGCTAGTGTGACTGGGTGTCGTTGCTCCTTTTTGCCACAATGGCTCCCGGTCGGGTTACTTTCAAAATATTTAACAGCATGTTTACTAAAATCTATCAAAAACATACAATCGATAAACTTGACACACATCTCAGTTTCAATTTTCAATTATTAGTCTCACTATTCTTAATATGTAGCATAAATCAAGTTAATGTATACATGTATATATCCAATTGCATTTTACTGTAAAATTATTATGCAAAATTATAACATTTTATAGTCTTTTATGGAAAGAGTCGAATCTAAGTCAGTTTGACTTGTGACTCAATCCAATTGTTGTTAATTAACAATAAAATAGGTTTAAAACAAGCACTCAAATGGGCATGGTTTGTCAAGAAGAAGCATGTGGCTAGTGAGTGTCCGTGTGTAGTAGGACCGGACAAGACTATTTTTTTGAAAATTGACTAGTGGAATGACCGGCTCAATTATCGAGCCATTGACTGCAGTGGTAAATCTTGTCCTGTAAATAAACATTTCACAGACGACCACATGGTCATTAAAGTGTTATTACTGTATAGCTATAGAGAACATACTCACCTAATGTCGCCTCCACCCCACCCCAGCCGCCACCCCCTCCTCCACCGGGTGCTGAATAGATTTCCTGTCTAAATTATAATTATATGGTTCTTGGTCTGTCAGTCTTTGGGTAGGGAAAATCTGATATTTCGGGCAAAGTTGCCGAAGTCGCAATTATATTGGGTCTTAAATCTCTCTCTCTCTCTCTCTCTCTCTCTCTCTCTCTCTCTCTCTCTCTCTCTCTCTCTCTCTCTCTCTCTCTATCTATCTCTCTCTCTCTCTCTCTCTCTCGCTCTCTCTCTCTCTCTCTGTCTCTCTCTCTCTCGCTCTCTCTCTCATACATATCCAGACGTGTACAGATGCATATGTAAGAATATTGTATCCTCGGAGGGTGCGCATTGCTCTGGTGTATCAGCCTCTCGATCTGATTCGTACCAGTGAGGTACGTCAGCCTGATGATGCTAATTAGCTGGCCTCTGGGTTTGTAAAGGAATACCATGCATCTCTGGTGTCCACAAAGACCAACCTGCAGAGTCGGTTGAATGATCACATTCCAGTATGGCCGCGCGACCATTGCCGCAGAAGTTGAACGTTACCGTATCATCCCGGCTGTTCGTATTACCAGTATGGCGATTCATTCCATGAATTTAAATGGAGTGTTTGAGACTGATCCAAAATTGCATCAAAGCGTGAAACAATGGTACTCGTTTGCTACTTTATAAGTATGTGTACATAGAAACGAAAATGGTATCATTTATCCTGTATCTCGCCTACCCAACCATCACGTATCCCTGTAAAGGAAAGTCCTAGCATGGCTACTTAACCTGTTCAATCTAAACTAAATAAGCCTCAGGCCGGCCATTAATTATTGGGGGCGAGAGGTAAGTGCCTCACGGGCCTCTGTCACAGGAAAATGCCTACTACATCGAAGCGGAGGAAGAGATGCGGCAAAAAGGTCCGCTCTCCGATTCAAACAATGCTAAAAGTGAAAAATGAAACAATCCTAGTGTAGTTATCAGTTAAGGGATGCACAATAGGTTACGTGAAGATGGGGGTAGTTGATTTCCAAGGAATTCAACACCGTCACCTTATGTGAGTTAAAGGTACTGTTTTGGTAGTTTCCGCTTTATTTCTGCGGGCCTTCTTAATGGGACCTAAACTATCAGTTACCCAGCAAACATTGTTTCATTGGCCCAGCGTAAGTTTTATTTGTTGTCCCAACATAGTTTTGCTCATTGGCCTTACGTTGGCGCAACGTGTGGTTTCTTTGGCCCAACATTGGCCTTACGTGTGATTGATTAATAGAAAATTAGGTACGTTGGGCCTACGTTGTATTTACGTTGGCTGGCTGATGGTGAGTTAGTTATGTTGGGCCAATGTAGATTTTACGTGGAAAAACTATGTGGTATGTTGGGCCAACATAATTCCAACAAGCAAAACAATGTTGGGCCAAAAAATAAACATACGTTGGTCCAACATAGCTTTGTTGCAGGGTAGTTGTTGTGTCCTGACATATATTTTTAGGCTGCAAGTGGCTTAGTATCTACTTAACTTTGTAACAGGTAGCCACATCTCATGGCATGTACCCACTGGGACACTCCGTCAGGCCAACGGCGCATACATGTTGTCCGGTATTAGTTTTAGAATCGATAATCGATCCCTCTGCATACCGCAGCACAACCACACATGACAAGACATGGACAAGTCACATTGCAAGAAGCAATATAAAGCATGTATCTATTTACTGTGGGGAGAAGGAAACAGATAACCAACTATGGTGACCTTCCTGTGAAGACGTGGAGGGCTCGAAGGCCTCACCCAGTTGCCGTCGACTTAGAGGATGATCTGTGTCCCAATCCGTCACCTAGCGTTTCGAAAGCATGTCATATGAGACCCACTCCCTGGAGCTAACGTTTACCTAGTTTAGGATTACGGAAAGTTGCCCAAAGCTGGATCAGCCTATAATAATTATATTTTCTCAGTGATTCCTACTTTGGCAGAAAGACTTAGCTAGCAAGTATCCGGAGATACAGAGGGGAGTGCGTGGTCATTGACACATTGATTCTGACTGGCAAGAAACCCAAATAGTTTCTTAAATCAGTCCTAACCAAGGTGGCGGAGGGAATCCAGAAAATTAATAGGTCAGGTGGCCAGAGAAGCGCAGAAAGAGACAGCTACTCGGATGTTTTAATTTAGGAGGCCTTAATTTAAGTGGCCAGCTATAGAAATACTGGTCAGCTTGGTGTAATGGAGCAACTGCAACCGGGAAGAGGCTTTATAATAAACAGTCTCCTCTGATTGAGTAGTTGTCCCTAGCTATTTTTAAACCTATCCTACCGAACTATAATAGTTAGGTTTTGTGGCCCAATGCCATGTTCGCTAGTATTAGCATGAGCAGCAACCTTAGTGGAAAATTGTTGCTGTAGGAAGAAACAGGGTGGTGTGTATGTTGATGATGCATAGTGTAACCTAAGCGAAATGTGGTCCACGTGTTTTTGTGAGAATAATAACACTAACTACCAAGCAGTAAAAACTTAGACGGCTACTGCCGTAACACCGATCTATACAATACAGTAAAACGGTAAGGTCATAACCGACCTTGCAGTGCCTGTTAGTCATCAGCACATAACACATGAAAATAATATATACAGTAAAAATAGTCATGGAGATTACATCCGACGTCAGTGTACTTTGTATTCATAAGTACATAAGAAAAGAATGTAATTAAGTATAATTAATGCGGTGCACCGATTAGTCATCAGTGCAAAGGTTCATAGACATCACATGTTGTTGATACGCCACATACGTGTGACGCGAGCTGACACAATTCTGTAGTTACTGCTTGGCGGATTGCCGCAAGCTTCTAACTGCTGCCGCTCATACTCAGGAACAGTGAAGAATAAAGCTACTTTGATGGCTTATCGATATCCGCATGTTTATATAAAGTCTAATTTATCTAATGTTTATTACACCGTTCTTGGTACGGAGCAGAAGCTGACCTCCTCATTATGAAAATGGAGTTGGTAGGTATATGACGCAGGATTCATGCTTTGAGGCTCAAGATGATCCGCATCGCTTAGCTCTTGCGGCACGTAAAGCAATGTCCTTATCCGGACTGTGGTCAAAACACTAAACTGAAGCACTAAACACGTGCTTTGTGTGTCAACACTATTTCGACGTGGTACAGCAGATCAGCCGAGATATCAGTGAACACCACACGTCCTACATACAGGTTAGGATGTTACTGGCGGCCAAAGGGGCCACACCGCAGAGAAGGTACCTTGGTAGTTGTTGGCATGGGGAAACCATTCTTTACATTGGTTGATTACCCCTGGTGATATCGTCCAGGAGTATACATAAACTTAAGTGCGGTGCGGAGCGTGACAGTCTTGAGGTGAACCTGACTGATATGCGTTGCGATGGTGTAGATTGCAGAACGCGAGCTTTACGCAGTAGCACTGGTTCGTTCGCACTTGCACCAACTTCATGCTCCCGGTCTGCTGATTGAAGTTTTTTCATAGCTCGTTTTATACTAAAAGGTGACGTCACACCAGCGAGGCTCGACCAATGAGCACGCGCGTTATATTCAATGTATGGGTGCTGACCACGTGACTGTTGGCCTTCACGCTACCAACACGTGCGCTATCGCGATGTCTCTTTTAGTTGGAGCGTCAAAATAGTACGTTTTTATTCTTTGATATCTCCGCCAGTTCTGGACCGATTTTAAATCTGTAAAAAGTATTAAACTCCCTGTTCAATTCTGATAATGGTCGATACCAGGAAAAGCGAGGACGGGGCTGTTTTAACTGAATTATGGTAACAGGCAAAGTATATACATAAGTTGCCATTCTTCACATGCTAACACGTGTATGTATGCTATACCTCATGGCCGCACATGCGCAATGGGCCATATCACAGACTTGTATAGCTATACTCGCGTGTCTTAAGCTACCCAGGGGGGGGGGGGTGCGAGCTTGGCGCATCCCAGGTCGGGTCGTTCCGTACCCAGGTAGATTCGGCCAGTTCGTACCCGACAGGGCGATCTGCGCTACAATATCAATCTAACAGCATCAGAAAAATAATCATCGTACGAAACGGAGATAATTCATTGACGCTAGTTTCTTTCTTAACTAACTCAGAGTTGTCTTTCTTGACCTGTTACGCGCTCTTGACATTAGGGTCTCGCAAGATCTCATTTGATGATTTGATCCGATATCGAGAAGAAAGAAGTGTATTCTGGAACGAAGCCACGCCTCTATTTTTCGATTGACGCTCTTATTGGGTTTGCACAAGCCTACTGCCGTGCACACGCAATGCGGCAAAGTGCAAGCGGACTATTTGTTTTTGGAAAATGGGTTTAATGCGCCCTTGACTGGTACGGTGTCCGTTCTATTTCTCGCGAATGTCCTGGTGTTCTACCCCGCACCAGTCCGCAGATATAAGGGTTTTAACTGCGCAGTAACTTCAGAAGTGCACTGTTCTCCACCACCCCCTCCACCACCCCACCCGCACCAGTCCAGAGATATGTGTTTGGACTGTGCAGTAACTTCGGAAGTGCGCGGGCAAACCAAGGCAAGATGCCGTATCTACGTATACACAGTCTGCCTTTGATTCACCGTCTTTTTTGTCATTTAATACTCTGTCTTTCTTTCAGTCGCACTAATATTGGAAACGACGCTATTTGATGATAATATCTCAGAAAGTATGACAATGTTACACACTTTTTAGAATTTTACGATTCCCTGAACATCAATCTGTCCATCGTGCTCTGGAGCGGTATTAGATAGATTCTGTCAAATATGATCTCATGTCATACCAGAGATATGATTGGCACTAAAGCAAGTGGATGTCATACGGAGTCCTCTACATAATCGACATTTCCACGTTATCCATCCATCACGTCATAATCAACTATGCGACGCATATGATGACATCACAATCAATGATGTCATTATGACGTCATGACTGACGTAGATAAGTACGCTACGAACGCATATTTGAAGATGGACTATGAGCTTTTGTACGACTTGTATATATTTACTATTTATTAAATATCCTGTTAAACATTTTGAAACTAATTTTGCTGGTCGCTGTTGCAACAGCACCCATTCACCTTAGTTACAAGGTATGCAACAACTTAAAGTGATGCCAATCTCATCTCAAATGTTGTATTGTACGGATAGATTATGGTTTATAGATTCCATATTATTCATATCCTGCTACATTCTGTTATCTGTATCACAATTATCTGCTATGTAATATCGCGTATATGTTGTACAGTGAACGCCACCATTGTGTCTCCTCAAGCGATAGTGTGTGATGTCATGTAAGTGCCAATAGATTACATTCTTTATTATGTAATACTCATCCCGTTGAATATATTGAATATAATTTGATTGGAAGTTGTTGCTGCCTAGGGCAGCAGCAACTTCAAGTCAAATTAGTTTCAAAGTATTCAACAGCTTACGCGTATGCTTGCTTTTATACCACATTGCCAAGCTGTAGCTGGCGCCTCTATGACTGCGCGTATAATGAGGCAGATGCGCTAGGTTTTTCTGATTGGTCGAAAAGTAAATCATGACAGCCATCATAGGGTGCAGAAATGGACTAAGATGTAGCTACTAAAGCCTGAATATCTTCCTTTAGCGGCATGATAAAAACCTTAAAATTACCCTCATAGTTTATGAGTTGCATATTAGATCACCTGAATAGCTATCGAGAGATGACGTTAGTTATCCTTTAAATTTATAGTGTTCAAAAAATTATTAGTCATGGCATTCGGGGATCGATCAATCCCACCATAGCGAAGTGTTGGTGGAGCTTAGCTGGAGATGGGCGGGGCATAGCTAAAACTGGAATGGTTCACTGCTGGCACTTATTGTTACAAAAGTTTGAATACTTTCTGAGCTGGAGTACGAAGAACACGCCCAAACATTCACCTTTTAACCCTCGAATTGTTCAAGAAAATTTCAATTTCCTCATAGAAAATGTCCATTTGCAGACCAAGAGAAGACTATTTTTGAAAATTCACCACTGGAAAGCCTGGTTCTGTTACCGAGACAATCATTCCAGTGGTAAATTTTCGAAAAATAATCTTCTCTTGGTCTGCAAATGGGCATTTCTCAAGACCACTGCAGACGCCCTTTTTGGCTGAAATGATGTTTAAGGGGTTAACGATTGTTGTTGCGCTACCCTCGCAGAAAGTGGATCTTTGTTGTGCAGTTTGTAAGGTCCAGTGTTTGAGATGAGGGCAGCGGTGATTCGTAATTGTTCGCAATTCACCTTTCCATTTTTAGCTATGCCCCGCCCATCACTAGCTAAGCTGTTGAATATTTTGTAACTAATTTGACTGGGTGCTGTTGCTGCCTATGGCAGCAACAGCGCCCAGTCAAATTAGTTTCAAAATATTCAACAAAATATTTATTAAACAACGCATAGACCGTCTTCAAATATGCGTTCGTGACGTACTTATCGACGTCATTCATGACGTCATTCATTATGATGTCATTGTGCACATCACAGTTCATTATGACGTCATATGATGGGTGGGTACTCTGGAAAGGTGAGTTGTGTGCTATAACAAGTATCAAAATGTTCTACAACAGCGAGTGCTGGGCAGCACCGGTGATGCTACTAACCAAAGTCGCTATATATATATATATATATATATATATATTGGAGTGAGAAAGCCTATGAATTGTGGGACAAATGATACATGCTTCAAATTTGGCACACTGTGAGAACTTTTCATCCTGATTATTTTTTTATACACAGCCACCCTTACAGTTTATATACTTCGTGTATAAATATTTAGGCAAAGATAGCACTCTTAATGATGCAAACACAGATCCTGACCATTTCTGCATATTGAACCACCATTAAACTTCACACGTGCGCATGCGCCGTAGACGTGTTACTTCCGGTATAAATATCAATAGTTTGGCGGTTTGATTCAAGCATCAAATTTGGCACATGCGCTTTGATCCTGATAATGTTTAGATCTAAATTCAGAGTAGGCTCCACTTTACATGTGCGGATACGCGTGCGACATGTCCCATTGGCTATAAACATCACATGCGTTAAAATCACTGGAACTATTGAACACTACAGTTGGCTTAAGCAAAGGCGATGCAAGGAATGTATAAAATACAGTCATTGTTTCTCTATGTTCACAAACCGCATCGTATTTATCAACAAAGGCATCGGTTGTTTTCAGCAAAATCTTGCTTTCTTCAGTTTAGCTCTCGTTGATCACCGCAATCACAAAGTGATGTACGCGCACGCAAGCTTTCGTTAAGCATTCGCCTCGTTCGAAAGCACAAGCACAGTACCTCAATTCTCAGTTCATGTACAAATGATAATACAGGTGCAACAACATCTCAATCTGCTGGTGTGGTTGATATGGACAAACAAATTCGTGTCCTATTCCTCGTACGAACATACTGCAAGTGAAGCCAGACCATTCAATGAGGATCACGTAATGGCCTCCTCACCATCATTGGTCCCCTCTCTCTCCCTCCCTCACTCCCTCCCCCTCCCTCCCTCCCTCCCCCCTCTCTCCCTCTCTCCCTCCCTACCGCCCTCGCTCCCTCCCTCCCTCCCTCCCTCTCCCTCCCGCCTCTCTCTCTCTCTCTCTCTCTCTCTCTCTCTCTCTCTCTCTCTCTCTCTCTCTCTCTCTCAGTGGAACACGATGGCGTTTGTACTAAATTTATATAGGCGTCCTACACGATATAAATACGTTTAGTCATGTATATTCTCGAAATTAGTTACTGTTATGCCTATCACGTGCATACTGTTCAAATGTGCTCAAGGCAATTGGCTTCAACATTTGTACAACTGCAACTTCATCAAGCGCTCTTGACAGTTACATCTGACTGATCGTTGACTGGCAAAACAAATTTATCAAAGTATTGCAGAAGGTCTGCTTTAAGAAGCAAAAGAAGTTACCATATTCCGGTATAGGATATTTTAAGCTTGGTTTTATTAATAGAGAAGCTCACCAAGATCACCGCCCCATGTTTGAAGCCAATTTAATGATTTGCAAACAACACATAGTCGGATTTTACGCGAGTCAGGGCTTTATCACTTTAGTATGGTAGCAAGTGAGCGGAACTAAACAATTGGATTTGTTCTCTGCTTGCATTTCAAAAAGAGGTTTCATTCTTTCCACGACCATTTCCTTAAAGAAGAATTCATACTGTTTCTAACCGATGCATCTGATTCATTCTCCTGTCTTCTGAACTGAGGATCGATCAGCAATTTCCTTCGTAACAAATTGAAAAAGATCGGCACTTTCTAATTGAAATGGCTTCCCCAGTTCTTCAATAGATGACACCAGTACAGGCTGCCTGCTCGACAAATGATACCAATACAGCTGCTTCCTCGACAAATGACACAGTACAGCTGCCTGCTCAACAAATGACACCAGTACAGCTGTCTGCTCAACAAATGACACCAGTATAGCTGCCTGCTCGACAAATGCCTCGTGTACTGCGAGTTGCTATTCATGGTGTCCTGTGACAGAATCTCTCCAGCAATATTTAATTTCGCTATTCATGGTGTTCTATGACAGAATCTCTCCAGGAATATATAATTTCGCTGTTCATGGTGTCCTGTGAAAGAATCTGTCCAGGAATATATAAATTCGCTGTTCACGGTGTCCTGTGACCGAAGTCTCTCCAGGAATATATAATTTCGTAATTGCATGGTGTCCTGTGTCAGAGTCAGAAGTCTTTCTATATACTTTCGCTGTTCATGGTGTCATGTGTCAGAAGTCTGTCCAGGAATGTATAATTTCGCTGTTTATGTTGTCCTGTGACAGAAGTCGCTCCAGGAATATTTAATTTCTAGAATTCACCAAAGGAGGAATCTGATCTGTCGCTCAACTCGCTCTTAACTTGCGTCACTAGTGAGCTGACGTCATCATCATTATAATGTATAACTACATAGTGAAATCTATGATGAATCGCACGAATTGCATGTCATTGATGAAGTGCACGAATTGCATGCCATTGATGAAGTGCACGAATTGCATGTCACTGATGAAGTGCACGAATTGCATGTCATTGATGAAGTGCACGAATTGCATGTCATTAATGAATGTATAAATCAATACACATTCTGTTGAATATTTGGAAACTAAGTTGACTTGGGGCTGTGGCTACCATGGGCAACAAATGCCCTCAGTCCAAATAGTGTCAAAATATTCAACAGCTTTCCTGTAATATATAGTTGCATTGAAATTTGGATTCTGGTGACTCATGGTGCAAAGTATATAAATCAATTCAACATGCGTCAAACGTGGGCGGAGCATAACGAGAAATGGGCGGAGCATAGCGAGAAATGGCTGGAGCATAGCGAGAAATGGGCGGAGAATATCGAGAAATGGGCGGAGAATATCGAGAAATGGGCGGAGCATAGCGAGAAATGGGCGGATCATAGTGAGAAATGGGCGAAGCATAGCGAGAAATGGCTGGAGCATAGCGAAAAATGTCCGGATTAATGCGAGAAATGGGTGGAGCATAGCGAGAAATGGCCGGAGCAAGGCGAGAAATAGGCAGAGCATAGCCAGAAATGTGCGGACCATAGCGAGAAATGGGCAGAGCATAGCAAGAAATGGCCGAAGTATAGTGAGAAATGGTCGGAGCATAGCGAGAAATAGCCGGAGTATAGCGAGAAATGGCTGGAGCATAGCGAGAAATGGCCAGAGCGTAGCAAGAAATGGCCGGAACATAGCGAGAAATGGCCGGAACATAGCTAGAAATGGCCGGAGCATTGTGAGAAATGGCTGGAACATAGCGAGAAATGGCCAGAACATAGCTAGAAATGGCTGGAACATGCCGAGGAATGGCCGGAACATAGTGAGAAATGGGCGGAACATAGCAAGACATGGCTGGAACGTAGCGAGAAATGGCTGGAATATAGCGACAAATGGCCGGAGCATAGCGAGCAAAGCTAGAAATGGCTGGAACATGGCGATAAATGGCCAGAACATAGCGAGACATGGCCGGAGCAAAGCTCGAAATGTATTCCCCTATTACTATGGTAACCTCTGGTCCTGATAAGATCCATCTTCGAACAATATCAAGATGTGTAGCCAAACCGACTGCCCCTCCTCTTTGCCATAAGGATGATTTGGCTAATATGGGCATAGTCTGGTGCAATCGCAAAAAGCAGACCTTCAGTTTTCTGAACTGTGAACTCGCCAGTCTTGATTTTTCTGGTGCCATCCGGAAACATCTGTGCCAGCCCATTAATATCTCGAATAAGTATAGCGAAGTAATGTGAGTGGAGTGCGCGAACTAAGGCAAAAGAACCGGGCCACTAAAGGACCTTTCCATTTTAGCTATGCCCCGCCCTTCTCTAGATAAGCTCCACGCACACCTCGATCGTGTTGGGATCGATCGATCTCTGAACTCACTGTCTATCGATTTCCAGAAAACTATACAGTTTAAGCTGTTAAGCTGCCTATGCGGCAACATCACCCAGTCAAATTAGTTTCAAGATATTCAACAGCATGTTTATTAAATAGTAGAGGCATACAATACTTACAACGTGTCGGACTGTTAAGAGTTAAAGACGGTTGATTATGACGTCATCGTACACGCCGCTTAGATGAGTATGACGTCATAAGACGTCATCATAAGACGTCATTACTCTGGAAAGGCCCATTGCGTCACTGCACAGAATCAGAGGTTAGGATAGAATCAAAATGAACATATAATTGAGTAGTTGAAACTCCAGCGTAAGGCACCAGTACTGAAACTGGGGAAGCTCACTTTCCTGCTAGAACAACGCATATTAATGTTCTTGGGGGTATCATTAGTAGCATCCACGTAGGTAGTGTAGGCACGTCTCTGTAACTTATAAAGATCAGCTGAAGGTTTCTTCTCGATGCCTTCGCGATCACCAGTAGCGGATTATAATATAACATGGCCAAACATGGACCATCTTTGCTGGGCGACTTTTACTGACAGCGGCGATGTATTACACATCTTGTATAGTGCATCATTGGAAATTATGCTGCCTGGCCATCGGTGTCCAGTGAAGGTGCGCGGGTCTTTGCGGTGGCAGGCATCGAATTTTTCTAGAGCTGCCTTTGGAGCTGCCCAGCCGTTACAGTTATACATCATCAAGGATACGCAGGTTGCATTGTATAAACGTAGTCTTTTTATCAAGGGCATCATTTATCTACGAATCCATAGCTTCCAGAAGGACTGGAAAGCTATGTTCCCCATGATGCAGCGTGCAGCAATGTCAGCAGTACTGTAAAGTAGTGAGCCCAGGATTTAAATTTTTCTCCGTGGTTCGCCGCCACGAAGTGGGTCGTCATTTTCTTTAGTTTTATGCTTTGTAGATAGGTGTGGTATATGTGGGAGAACTCTGTTTTGGATTCATTCATAAAGTGATTCTCAATTTTTAGTTTGCTTGCAGCTATTGGGAGAAGTTCGTCAAGGGTTTTTTTTCCTCGTCTATGAAGTCCACATCGTCGGCATATTCCATCTCTAGCAGCATACCCCGTAATGATACTGGGGGTTTGGTCTTGTGGAACTTTCCTGCACGGATTTCAATGCAGCAGTATGTTAACAGGTGAAAAGCACAGGAGATAGACCATCTCCCTATGGGGAGCCGATTGATGCCTTAAACTCTACAGACCTCACTGGCATTTAATTGTGTCGAAGGCTCGTGGCATGCTAATGCCCATTTCGTAGAAATCCCAATGTTTGAACATGACTGCGGACACAAGTATGCGTTAAGCCCATGCAATGTCTGCGCAGCTCCGTCCACGTTTGAAGCCATTTTGATATGATCCGGTGAAGTCATCGATCTTGTCTCAGATGCGGCATAGAGTAACATCGGATAGGATTTTCCGTATGCTGTTGAGGAGCACAATGGGTCGCAGCTTGGCTGTGGTGGAGGTGGGAAGGGGGTGGAGGGTGGGGGTGGTGTCTTCTTGGGGTTTGGTAGTGCGATCAGGATGCCTTGGCCTACAGCGTAGATGGGAAGGTGGTGCATAAAAGCTGAATCGATTAGGTGCGTGATCGGTTTTCAGATAATGTCACGTCCATTTTCAGGGCTTTAAATGCCTTCTCAAATTCTGTTTTAATTAGTTTCAGTAATGACCTGGTGTCTCCTGAGAACGGGTGCAAGAGCTCATCATCATATTGTTCACTGAACTGATCCCTGACCATTCTCGGTTTGCCTCGGCTTTGCCATGGTCAGTCCCGATAAAGTGTCCTTCAGAGTTGTGTGCAGTAAGTGGTGGTGTGTAGTCAGTAACTCTCAGTGCTCAGGTTGCCTGAAACATTTTGTGACAGTCATCCATGGCAGTGATTTCATCTGCTAGGGAGTCTGCTAGTTCAAACATGTTGGGACAGTCATCCATGGCAGTGATTTCATCTGCTAGTGAGTCTGCTTGTTCAAACATTTTGTGACAGTCATCCGTGGCAGTGATTTCATCTGCTAGGGAGTCTGCTTGTTCAAAGATGTTGTGACAGTTATCTATGGCAGTGATTTCATCTGCTAGGGAGTCTGCTTGTTCAAACATTTTGTGACAGTCATCGGTGGCAGTGATTTCATCTGCTAGGGAGTCTGCTTGTTCAAACATGTTGTGACAGTCATCCATCGCAGTGATTTCATCTGCTAGGGAGTCTGCTTGTTCAAACATTTTGTGACAGTCATCCGTGGCAGTGATTTCATCTGCTAGGGAGTCTGCTTGTTCAAAGATGTTGTGACAGTTATCCATGGCAGTGATTTCATCTGCTAGGGAGTCTGCTTGTTCAAACATTTCGTGACAGTCATCCGTGGCAGTGATTTCATCTGCTAGGGAGTCTGCTTGTTCAAACATGTTGTGACAGTCATCCATGGCAGTGATTTCATCTGCTAGGGAGTCTGCTTGTTCAAACATTTTGTGACAGTCATCCGTGGCAGTGATTTCATCTGCTAGGGAGTCTGCTTGTTCAAAGATGTTGTGACAGTTATCTATGGCAGTGATTTCATCTGCTAGGGAGTCTGCTTGTTCAAACATTTTGTGACAGTCATCCATCGCAGTGATTTCATCTGCTAGGGAGTCTGCTTGTTCAAACATTTTGTGACAGTCATCCATTGCAGTGATTTCATCTGCTAGGGAGTCTGCTTGTTCAAACATTTTGTGACAGTCATCCATCGCAGTGATTTCATCTGCTAGGGAGTCTGCTTGTTCAAACATTTTATGACAGTCATCCATTGCAGTGATTTCATCTGCTAGGGAGTCTGCTTGTTCAAACATTTTGTGACAGTCATCCATGGCAGTGATTTCATCTGCTAGGGAGTCTGCGTGTTCAAACATTTTGTGACAGTCATCCATGGCAGTGATTTCATCTGCTAGTGAGTCTGCTTGTTCAAACATGTTGTGACAGTCATCCATGGCGGTGATTTCATCTGCTAGGGAGTCTGCTTGTTCAAACATTTTGTGACAGTCATCCATGGCAATAACTTCATCTGCGCAGGGCGCAGAATGTCATTGCGTATATTATTTTATTCTCATTAAAGGGTTTTTTTGTTTTGAGCCTTTTCTGATGATTTTAGGAGTCGGATGGTTCATGATCACAGTTTAATATTATGTTATCTTCTAGATGCTCTCCCGTGTCACCACCTGCACATCCAAAGGTAAATATCGCCCTTCAGTTGGCTGTTAAATTATTCTATTTTTAGCTATTTAATTTCATTCTTTTTGTTCATTCAGCTTTTTATCCAGTCATGTTTTCACAACTCAACAGATCAAAAAATTGAGCGACCAAAAATGAAATTAAATGGATAAAAAGTAATAATAATAATTCAACAGCCAACTGATGGTCCATATTTACCTCTGGAAATCCAGGAGAGCATCTAGATTTCACAATTTGCAAGGGGAGGACCTCCGGCCTCCCCCCCCTTTTTGGTTTGCCTTTCGCATCCACCCAACTCCATAAATATTCTTTGCCCCCACCTCCTTCCCAGCCCTGGCAAGGCTTAATCCGGCTCTGTCGATCACCACGACCACAGTACTGTAGTATAACGACACGCGCGCACAGCATACACGCACTCACGCACAGTCCCAATGAAATAGTCTCTAAATTATCTTTGCTGTGGTGTATGCGCGTATGAAGGAGCGTTCCAATATAAATGGGTAAAGGTGTCGTTTGCTTTCTTGCCTGACATACCTGTTGTGTTCACGAGGTTGTTTCTTTTATGCTATGGCAGCAACAGCGTCCAGTCAAATTAGTTTCAAAATATTCAACAGCTTACCTATATAATTTTCTGGAAATTTATAGCCAGGAAGTTCAGAGATCGATCTATCCAAACACGAGCGAGGTGTGGGTGGAGCTTAGATAGAGATGTGCGTGGCATAGCTAAGAATGGAAAGGGCCATTATCTGGCGAGCTACACGTACACTAGTTATTGCTTGTTGTACACGTTGTATCATGCGAAGTAGAGCAAGCAACGAAGTGGGAACAGCAGAGGTTTGGTGGTTTGAGGTAAAATGTCAATGAATTCATGAGTAGATGATTTTAATTCATGAATCCAGTTCCTTACCCAATCATATGGCGTCATAATCAACTATGGGACGTGTATGCTGACGTCATACCATGGCGTCATGAATGATTCGATTAGGCCCGTCTTTAACGCATAATAGTTCGACACGTTGTAAGAATTGTATGTTTTTTGCTATTTAAAAACATGCTGTTGAATATTTCGAAACAAATTTGACTGGGCATTGTTACTGCCATCGACAGAAACAGCGTCCAGTCAAATTAGTTTTAAAATATTCAACAGCTTACCTGTATGGTTTTCTGGAAATTGATGGTCAGAAAATTCAGAGATCGATCGGTCCTAGCAGGAGCGATGGGTGGGTGGAGCTTCGATATAGATGGGCGGAGCATAGGTAAAACTGGAAAGGTCTATTCAAAAGGATCCTTTGGTATAACCGTTCCAGCCCTGGTTAGGAACACTGATTCAGCATCACTTTAGCACTCCTGTTAATTGTTCATGCGTGTGTGTGTGTGCGCGAGTGTGTGTGCGTGTGTGCGCGCGCGTATTTGTGTGTGGGTGTATGTGTGCATGTGTATGTGCGCGCGCGCGTGTGGGTCGATGCAATAAAGAAAACTTGAAACGTGAAGGTTTACCACTGGAATTACTTGCTCATGTATTGAGCCGGTCATTCCAGTATTAGGTTTTCAAAAAATATTCGTCTCTCGGTCTGCAAAGTAACATTTCTCACGACGTCACATATTTAATCCCATATCAACTCCATCAGTGCAAACATAGCTAGAGTATGATACTAACGCACCTAGCCTTTTGCCAACGTTTCTGGCATGGTTCTGCCAATCCTAACAATTTAGCCCAAACACTATTTTGCCCATGAAAACGACGTTATTTAATTTTAGGGTGGACTAATGATTGATGGCACAACGCGAGAAATTGCATAAGTTGACAGTATTTGTATGACAACAGTTCTCAAAACTTCATAGCTTATAACATGGATATTTTCCGAGAAAAAAAAAATAATGTGATTAGAAGAAAGATGCGCTTTCATAAGGAAATTAAGTTAATACGCTTCACACCGTCTGCGTGATCATGATTTCTATGCTGTATTATGTCCGTTACTCGATGATGTGAGACAAGCTACAAGTTCAAGTTCAAGTTCACTTTGTTACACTCAGGCCGTGTATGGGCATATGTGGTATTACAGTTGATACTATATTTTATGACGGTAGATTTTATATACATAATTATATTCAATATCGATTTATCTGCAAAATGCGATTCGTACACTAGAAAGTAGCACAAGGAGAAAGGTCGAAATAATCGGCAGCTATTAGATTGTGACTCAAATCGTACACTTGAAAATGGCACTAAGGGAAGGTAACTTTATTTTACCTTGAGAAGTTTTTTCAGCCAAATTAGTTTCAAAATATTCGGAAGTTATTAAATAGCTAATTTATACACGTGGTACAATTCGTATAAGGCACAAAGAGAAACTCAATTGAACATATTCACAAGTCAAATTGGTTTCAGAATACCAAACAGTTATTAAATTGATCTATCAATGATATACAATTCATGCACATGAAGGTGGTATTAGGAGAATTGAGCAGGTAATGGTGAGAGGGTGGCAAGGGGCACTGTCGTATCCATATATTGTCTGGTGAAATGTTAAAGGATACGTTATCATTCTTTAACCAACTTGTGTCAACTTAACCCACTAATGATCAGCTTGGTCAAAAAACGTCCGCTGCAGTGATCTTGAGAAATGCCCATTTGCAGTCCAAGAGAAGAACATTCCCGAAAACTCACAAGTGGAATGACTGGCTCGGTTACCGAGCCAGTCATTCCAGTAGTAACTCCTCAAGACTACTCATTCTGGTCCGCAACTGGACGTTGGCCAAGCCGAAATCTGAGTTTTCTCGGCCGCCACACTTCTGATAAATGTCCACTTGAAGGACAACAGAAATCTATTTTTCGGTAAATTTTCGTTATAAATTTACAAAGGATACTTTCCAAAAATCAAAATTTCCTTGAAAAGTATTGGCAATCAAATGGTTCATTGAAGTAAGTAGTATTTTGAGAGACACAAGAGGGGTTAAATTGCAAATTATTACATATACATATACAAGGTTGTTACACTCAATGGCCTATTGGGAAATATCGATTACATGTCCTCCTCACTCACCATTATTATTTTGCCTGGGTCTCCTTGAAAATATCAAAAGCTTACATATCTTTTTAAGCACAGGCTCGTTGCACATTGTTAAAAGCTCTTTTGTTTTGTAAGGATTTGCGCTTGCAATATAGTAAAGTGGGATACAAATTTGCTCTTAAATCGTTGTATTTTTTGCATTTATAAAGAAAATGATTTTCGTCATCGAGTTAGTCACAAGTAGTACATAGTCTGTTTTGTCTATCAATTTTCGTCCATCGTCCGGTTTCAATGGTCAGTTTATGATTTAGTGTCTTAAAATGAAATATAGTAATGGCGTTTCTCGTTGTGAGAACATTAAAATAATTTTCAAATTTAATGTCTTTATTAATAGTCTAGTCGATGTGTTGAGTTTATCTTTCCATGTATTCATATATTGCATTTGGAGCGTATTCTTTGTCACTTTTACTATATGGTGCTTGTTGATATACTCAGCATTAAATAGGTGGTCTTGATTTGTTTCTCGAAGGATTGACTTTATTGCTGTTAACCATGCAAAGTTAAAATTGGTTTCCTGTTCCAATTCTCGACAGATATAGTAAAGTACAGAGGACAATTGTCCGTACCCTGCATTCACTAGAGCTGTCCAAAACCAGATCATGTTAGTCTTGATGGTAATACTTAGTGGATAATGCCATGTTTCCCCATACAACATTAAATTGGGGGTACTTTTCTTTGCGGTCAAAGTGTATATTAGAAATTGTCTATGACAAGCTTAAAACATATCTAGGTTTTCATATCCCCAAATTTCCGACCCGTACAAAAGAACTGGCATTATCATTGCGTCAAATAACTTCCATTGGAGGTCTAATGGGATGTCGTGCTCTCTGATTTTCCTAAGCAATTGGAACATGGCTTTTTCCCCTGTTTTAAAATTCGGGTCCTACACTGATAAAATCCCCCATGATTTTTAAAAAGTATTCCCAGAGAGAGATACTCGCTTACTATTTCAATTTGTTCCGGACCCAGATAAAATATTGATCTATGTTTTTTACTTTTAGAGAAAACCATTACTTTTGTTTTACTTAAGTTAACAGTTAATTTCCAATAAGTACAATAGTTGTTAAAAATATTTAATGAAGTTTGAAAATTTTCTGCTGAGTCGGCCATTATAATAGTATCATCTGCGTACAGCAATATGGCTAAATAGAAATAAATGTCTAGTTTTTCATAACTTATATTACTAATGGACGGCAGACCTAGTACCCCTTCTTCCTTTAAATAGGTTTCCAGATCATTGATAAAAATACAGAATAGAAAGGGTGACAAATTTTCCCCTTGTCTTACACCAGTGGTACTGATAAAACATTCTGATTTGTCTTGGTTTTGCGCCACAAAAGATTTTATTGACTGATACATGTTATAAATAATGTGATAACATTTGTCTGTTGTGTTGTTTCTGATGAGTTTATGCCACAAGCCAATTCGCCACACCGCATCAAATGCTTGCTTGAAATCTATAAAGCAGCAGTATAGATGTTTTCTTTGCATTAAAAGTATTTTACTGATTGTGTATATTGTGTTGACCTACCCTCTCGGAATCCTGCGTGTGCCTCTGTGATAATCTCATACCGCTCGGCATATGTTTTTAACCGTTCATTCAGCACATAAATGAATAGCTTTCCCAAACAACTCAGTAAAGTTATGGGTCTATAGTTTGTGGGATCCGATGGGTCGCCTTATATTTATAAATCGGTATAATTTTACCCACTGACCAAGACTCTGGCACACAGCCATTGTTAAAAACCGTATTATATAAAATTTCATAGACAGGTAACATAATTTCAGATGAGATTTTTATATATTCATTTAGGATTTCATCGATACCACTGGCTTTTTCATTTTTCATTTAGTTTATTGCTTTTTGGATCTCATCCTGTGTTATTGGTACATCTGGTTCCTGACATGGTGGTATGTTTACGTTTATGGTGGTCATATTGTAATCATTATCTTCGTCAGTTTGTTCATTAACAGCCTTAAAATGCTCAAATAATTTTTGGAATTCTATTTTCACATCTGTGTCCGTGTTATTACACTTTCTATTAATTATTTTCCAGAGTGTTTTTGAGTCAGATCGTTTTAGGTGTCTCAGTTTTGAGTGCAGTTGCTTTTGCTGTTTTTGGGAATGTTTGGCTATTGCTTGTTTGTAGCACTTACTAGCCCGTTTTAGATTTTGTATGCTATGTTCTGTCCTGATTATATGACATTGTTTGGCTTTGTGATACGCTCTGCGCTTCTCTTTGCATTCTCTGCCAAACCATTCATGATTATTTTGTACTACCTTTCCCTTATATTTTTTTTCTTCCACCCGAATGTTTTATGTGCCGCTTTGATGAATAAAGGATTGGTCAAACATACACGACTCGACAGGACACCACACAGCACGACTGAGAGATGCGGCACGACACTATTTTTAGGTTGTTGTCAGACATACGCGACAGGCAAGCGCTAAGTGGCAATCTTACAAAAGTTATTAGTTAAATCATTTCCCTGATTTTTCCACGCAGTCTAGCCGTGCTATTAATATATGTGAAATGGCGTTGTGGATCACAGGCACTCAAGATACCTCTGATTCCGAAGATGAAGACCTTCTCCTTCTTTTAACAACTTTGAATGATCGTCGTCCACATAAAAGGATGTTCTGGGTGCACCCAATTCTTGAAAAACGGGATGAATTAGCAGAGTTCAGCAATCTCATCCCAGAGTTGAAACTAGACTCTGAACAGTTCAAAGGCTACTTTAGGATATCACCAGCTCAATATGATGAAATCTATGAGCTGGTACAACAGGATATTACTAAGCAACACACGAAATGGCGAGAGCCAATAACAGCTCGGGAGAGACTAGCAATATGTTTGAGATAAGAATTTTTTTGTCAGATATTTGATTTCATTCAAAATTTACATATTATAATAATACGAAGTGCCTTCCTTGTCATTAGATGCCACACCAACTCCGCCGCTGAATGTCTGTGTTTCAATTTGCTGAGGAAAAACAAATGGTGACTGATTAGAAATTGGTTGTTGTGATTGTGGTTCCTGATACGCAATATTTTGTGCTATCTGAGATGATTTATGAAGCGACTCTGCATCCGCAATCACCTGGCAGACCTTCAGTTTAACTTGACATTGGACATGCAATGGGAACCTTTTGGTAGTCTCGGCCATCGAATAAAAAAATGCCTCCATTTCATCACTTTTGGATTTGTCTCCCAGGCCCTCTTCTCGCAATCTCTTACCATCAGGTATTCCACCACCTGTGACGTTTCTTTTGAAGTCCACTTTGCTGGTGGTCGTTTCTGGCTGCTAGTCTCGTTGTTGAAATCAGTGGATACACGAGAAATATTTGAAGACAGGATGTTGCATGAAGATGTTGATGGTGAAGAACATTGTGCTACCATTTCAAAGGTGTTTTCGTCGCCATCACCAATATGGCCCTCTTCATTTTTTTCTTTCTCTTCCATTTCTGGCTGTTTTTTTGACTCGACGAGATTGTTCACAGTTCTGTAAACCAAATATCGATAGATTTTAAAAGCTATGTCTGTCTGTCTGTCTGTCTGTCTGTCTGTCTGTCTGCTATGCTGTCTGCCATGCTGTCTGCTTGTATGTCTGTCTGTCTGTCTGTCTGTCATGCTGTCTGTCTGTCTGTCATGATGTCTGTCTGTCTGACTGTCTTTACATTGAAAAAAACCGCATTGGCACAGGAATTTAATTAAAAATTTCTTTACCTAAATTTGTCCTATCGAGACCAAGTTTAGATTTACTTAGAGTGGTCCCCCCTTGAGATTAGTTGGGGTAAAGTGAATTAATCAGTAGGTCGCTTTAACAGGTAAAGGCTGGGATTGATCCTACATTATAGAGAAATCACACACACACACACACGAATGCACACACATACACACACGCACGCACGTACGCACGCACGCACGTACGAGCACGCGCGCGCGCATGCACGCACGCACGCATGCATACATCTGAACGAATGCACGAATGCACGCAATAATACATGCACACAGTAATACATGCACGAATGCACGCAGTAATGTATGCATGGACGCATGCACGAACAGACGCACGAATGCATGCACGCACACACCCACGCACTAATGTACTCACGAATTAATGCACATACACACGCGCACACATACACCCACGCAAATATAGATGCACGCACGTACGGATGTACGAGAACACACATACGAACAAATGCACGGACGCACGCCCGCACAAACGCACGCACGCCCGCACGCACGCACACACACACTTTTGCAGACACAAAACTAAAAGATGTCCTACGGATATGATTTCATGTTGCCCCACCATTGATTTTAGTTGGGATTAGATTTATTTAAGAATAGGTAGGGAGGGATGAAACCTTGTCATTACTAACAGGAACCATGAGGTCTAACTTTGATCTTATTAGCAAATCTTTCAGGTTTGGATTTCTATTGTAAGCTATTACTGGTCGTGCTTTGATCGGTTCCTTTAATTTAGATTGCACCTGTGAATATTCGTCTTTCATGGTTTTCGCTAATTCAACATTACGTCTATTGTATATGAGTTGAAATGGGATAATTTTGTTCTTTTGTGATATTCCTGAATCTACATTTATTCCAAATGGTGCTTTTGTTTGGAGTGTTCTAATCCAATGGCCTTCTCGTATTTTGCGAAATGAACTCGTTTCTTCTTCACTATCGAGGGTCGGAATCTGTTCTATTGGCATGATTTCAAAATGATGTTCAACTGAATGATCAGGAAGTTGGAAATTTTGAGTAATTGGCGTATCTGCTGAGGTGTTAATATCAGAAACGTGGCGTCTAGCACGCACTCTAAATGCATTTTTTGTTTCACCAACATACTGTTTCTGGCAAAGGGCACAATTGATCAAATAGACTACATTCTCAGAATCACAATGCATATTAGTTCGAATATGATATTCATTTTTAGTTTGAAAGCTCAGGAATGTTTGTTGGTTTACAATATAGTTGTTTACTTTGCATCTATTTTTGTCGCATTTAGAAACTGATCCATCGCACATGATTGGGTTATTGTGTTTAATTTGGACAGGCTCAAACTCGGGTCCGCTATGAGGTTTTAGATTTTCAAGCTCATTGATGGTGTCTGCTTTCATTTTTCGAAGAAAACGGGCTGAATAGCCTCGTGCTTTCAAAGCATCAAACAGAGTAGAGCATGCACTATTCAGATTTTGCCTGTTGCTAGAGTTTCGAAAAAATCTTATGATTTGCGATTTGATCAGACCTTTAAATGTGTGTGGAGGATGAAATGAATTTTTGTGAAGCAGCTGATGTGAGTCTGTTAGCTTAAAATTACTTTATATTCTAATTTCCCAGAGGAATCAAATTGAGGACCTTTATAGATCGTGACATCTAAAAAGTCAACCGATGTTTCACTAATAGTAGCTTTTAGCCTGATGTTTGAATCTTGGTTATTTAAAATGCGAAAAAATTCCCAAAAGTCTTCTTCTGAATGTTGCCAAATTATGAAGATGTCATCTAGATATCTGAGGTAAAGAAGAGGCTTTTTGGTTGATTTGTTCCGTGCCTCCTCTTCCCACTCCGCAACATAAATCGTGGCAAAATTTGGGCTGAATCGTTTACCCATTGCGCATCCACAGATTTGAAGGTAATTTTCACCAATGAATTGGAAATCATTTCCGTTAAGACTTAGCTCTAGTAATTTTAGAATTTCTGTATCTGGTCGATCTGGATCAGGAAATTTGACAAAAGAATTCTTAATAGCATTGACTCCAGCATCAATATCTATATTGGTATACATAGCATCTATCTTTCGGAACTGACAATTTGGATAACTTTGAAAGAAAGTGTTCTGTGTTCTTGAGAAAGCTCTTGTGTCTATTAGCAATGGGCTTTAAATAGTAATCAATATATTCTGAAATGCCATAAGACTCACTGCCACAGTCTGAAATGATGGGTCGTCCAGGTGGTGTCAATGGATCTAACCATGTGCTGATAGGTTTATGGATTTTAGGCAAGATATAAAATGTCCGATTTTGTGGATTATTCTCACCTAGCAGATACTTTAGCTGTTTCTTATCGATGTACTTATCTGTATGCAATGAATTAAGTATTTCAATGAAATTTTGTCGGTTTTGAGGCCAAATTAAATTATCAAGTTTTCTGTAATGCCTCGTGTTAGTTAACTGCCTTTCGGCCTCATTTTGTGACAGTCATCCATGGCAGTGATTTCATCTGCTAGGGAGTCTGCTTGTTCAAACATTTTGTGACAGTCATCCATGGCAGTGATTTCATCTGCTAGGGAGTCTGCTTGTTCAAACATGTTGTGACAGTCCTCCGTGGCAGTGATTTCATCTGCTAGGGAGTCTGCTTGTTCAAACATTTTGTGACAGTAATCCATGGCAGTGATTTCATCTGCTAGGGAGTCTGCTTGTTCAAACATGTTGTGACAGTTATCCATGGCAGTGATTTCATCTGCTAGGGAGTCTGCTTGTTCAAACATTTTGTGACAGTCATCCGTGGCAGTGATTTCATCTGCTAGGGCGTCTGCTTGTTCAAACATTTTGTGACAGTCATCCGTGGCAGTGATTTCATCTGCTAGGGAGTCTGCTTGTTCAAACATTTTGTGACAGTCATCCATGGCAGTGATTTCATCTGCTAGGGAGTCTGCTTGTTCAAACATTTTGTGACAGTCATCCATGGCAGTGATTTCATCTGCTAGGGAGTCTGCTTGTTCAAACATGTTGTGACAGTCATCCATGGCAGTGATTTCATCTGCTAGGGAGTCTGCTTGTTCAAACATTTTGTGACGGTCATCCATGGCAATAATTTCATCTGCTAGGGCGCAGAATCTTATTGCGTATATTATTTTATTCTCATTAAAGTTTTTTTTTATTTTGAGCCTTTTCTGATGATTTAGGAGTCGGATGGTACAGTTTAATATTATTTTATCTTCTAGATGCTCTCCCGTGTCACCACCTGCACTTCCAAAGGTAAATATCGCCCTTCAGTTGGCTGTTAAATTATTCTATTGTAGCTATTTAATTTCATTCTTTTTATTCATTCAGTTTTTTATCCAGTCATGTTTTCACAACTCAACAGATCACTGCTATGCTGTCTGCTTGTCTGTCTGTCTGTCTGTCTGTATGTCTGTCTGTCTGTCTGTCTGTCTGTCTGTCTGTCTGTCTGTCTGTCTGTCTGTCTGTCTGTCTGTCTGTCTGTACGTCTGTCGGTCTGTCTGTCTGTCTGTCTGTCTGTCTGTCTGTCTGTCTGTCTGTCTGTATGTCTGTCTGTCTGTCTGTCTGTCTGTCATGCTGTCTGTCTGTCTGTCTGTCTGTCTGTCCGTCTGTCTGTCTACAGCTGCAACTCAGAATCTGCTGAACCGATGTAGCTTAATAAAACGGTTCTCGTAAAGTGGATGGTTGGCACCATTTATCTGGCTCCATATTAAAATGTGAATCTAGATCGGATCACATCCTAGATTTACTGATTTCTCTGACACTAATAAATACATTTATTCTAGATTAACAAGATGCATGTCTTGAAATCAAGCCACTGTAGCTAGTACTATTACTACTACTACTACTACTACTACTACTACTACTACTACTACTACTACTACTACTACTACTACTACTACTACTACTACTACTACTACCACTACTACTACTACTGCTGCTGCTGCTGCTGCTGCTGCTGCTGCTGCTGCTGCTATTGCTGCTGCTGCTACTGTTGTTGTTGTTATTGTTGTTGTTGTTGTTGTTGTTGTTGTTGCTGCTGCTGCTGCTGCTGCTGCTGCTGCTGCTGCTGCTGCTGCATAATGTAGAGGTTGCCTCATAGTAGTGAAGTTGATTATCCTGCGCACCTTTTGTTGTCTATGAATGGACGCAAGAACTCCATTTCTCTACAGAATCTCCTGGCTTAACGGGTTTTTTGCGGCCTGCCCACTCTTCTTTTCTTTTATTGATCGGAGATACCTCATGAACGCATCACATACATTTTTCCAACGAGTTTTCACAACGTCAACTGAAAAATAAAATGTGTTTTATTATTTTGACAGATATCTGGCAACAAGGGATTCTTTCAAGACGATACATTGCAGTTTCAGAGTGTGTCGTTCAACTGTAGCTGGCATCATACATGAGGTTTGCGAGGTTCTATGGCACAGATTACAACCCATAGTAATGCCATTTTCAACTCGAGAAACCTGGGAGAAAGCGGCGAATGAATTTTAACATTTTTGGCAGTTTCCAAACTGTATAGGTGCTATTGACGGAAAACACGTAGTAATTCAAGCACCGCCTTCCTCGGGGTCACTGTTCTTTAATTACAAGGGAACATTCTCGATTGTTCTTCTTGCGTTGGTTGATGCCAATTACAAATTTACAGTTGTTGATGTTGGTAGTTATGGGAAGAACAGTGCTGGAGGCATATTGATCGATTCATGCCTTGGTCGAGCACTACAGAATGGGACCCTTCAAATTCCAGAGAAATGCCCACTTCCAGGTTCAGATGAGGTTGTACCCCACGTGATCGTGGCAGATGAACCGTTTCCCCTAACACATATATGAAGCGACCATATTCTGGAAAAGCTTCTCAGGATTCAAGGGAAAAACGAGTATTTAATTATCGCCTGTCACGTGCCCACCATATCGTCGAAAACGCATTTGGTATTTTATCAGCAAGGTGGAGAATCTATCAATGGCGGATTCAGATGCATCCACAGTACATAAATGCATTGGTCCAGGCTACCTGCGTGCTACATAATTGCCTAATGATTTCAAATACAAGAACAAACAACAGTGGCGTTGATGACACATATATGGAGGATGTGGGACATATGGGTATATTCACGCCATTAAATGGGACAGGATCTGATGCATCACAATCAGCTTCAGATGTTCGAGATACCTTGGCCAGGTACTTTAATTCGCCAGAGGGAGCTGTTCCATGGTCTGGACCAGAGCTGAGCTGATCAGGTCGTGCAACGTGGATGTCAACGACAGGAGGGCATATGCATCATTGTGAAAATTATTTCCGCAACTTTGAGTTGAAAATACCATTCTGATATTCTGTTTGGGTTGTAGGTAAGATGTATAATTTAATAGATTACCTGTAGATTTCAACTCTTCTGCTATTTCCTTCCGTATATTCTCCTTCATCCCTGTATATTCTACCACTCTCTTGATCATTTCTTATACTATGCACCTATAGCCGACATCTCTATTTTATCATCACTATCGCCATCGCATTTCACGTGTATGCCTGTGTTTCACGTGTATGCCTGTGTTCCACGTGTATGCCTGTGTTTCACGTGTGTGCCTGTGTCACTGGTATTTTAGTCCTGTGCATTATCTACGGTACTAAATATCGGTTTTTAATGCAATTCGTTCGAATGTCTGTTTTTCGCTGTTATCATTGTTTACCCTAGATATAGGACTTTTACCCAATTTATACGTTACAGAAATATGACCGTTGACCTGAAAATTGGTATCTGATAGCTTCTGCTTTATTATTAGTAGAGTCAAGGCTGGTTGATATCGTACGGTGCTCTGTAATTCACGCCTAATCAGATAGCTGCGAATGAACGATCTATCTCTGTGCTGACAACAAGATCGTGTTTGATTTTGGTCCAACCTTGTACTCAAGATTTTGATCAATCTTAGTACTCCATTTATCCTGTCCCACTCGAAAAGATGCAACAGGGATCCTTTCGACAGGATATCTCTCTAGAGGCAGAGCCAGGTTCCCGCTCTTCTATTGATATACGAGCCATTCTAGTCATCTGAAGATCATTCTGATTTAGTGACATAACCTGGTTCTCCAAGTGCTTCCCTAGACTTATACATTCATAAGTGGCCAGATTGTTGCCAGGTAGGTGCTGTCATTCATGGATGGCCGTGCTTGACTGCAACTATTACATTTTTGTAACTATCTTGCTATTATCTTGCAACTATCCAGTAATTATGCGCAACCTACGCACCTAGGGTAGCCAGATTGTGTCCTAGAGTTGACTGTGATAGTGACTATAACGACTGCATAACACCGACGATGATGTGAACACCGAAAAGAAGCGAAATAATAATAATTTTTAAATTAGCACTAGACCATATAGTACAGTTTTAATCATGCCTGCGGGAGCGCATGCCGGTATATATACATGTATGGGTACGCACGTACGCGTGTACGTACGCGCGCGTGTGCGCGCGTGCGTGCGCGCGTGCGTGCGTGCGCGCGTGTGTGTGTGTGTGTGAGTTTGTTATTAGTTAGTCTACCACTATAAAAAGAAAACTTGAGAAAACTACAAAATTTGCTATCATACATAGTGTTAAATATAATAAAGAGCAAACGCCATGGGGAAGACGTGGTTAATAGTGCGCGGCGGAGTCAGTGAATGCCAACACTATGTGCGTGCAGGTCATGCGTGCCGACAGTACGTACATACAGGCCATGCGTGATTAATATTGAATGAAGTAGAAACATATTTTCCTTTTAAGCTTTATTATATGTGTTATTTAAGCCGTAGCTGCTAGCATATGTATCGATTTGCTGATGTATGCTTCTTATAACATACGCAGAAAACATTGGATAAATACATGAACACGTGACCAAAACAGGTATAGTTTAGCATTTTAATTATAGAAACAAAATATTAGAAATTCGCGGCGATGCAGCATTGAAAACTTGCACTTGTGTAGGACAGTGGTGATGAATAATGCGCCCAGCTTTCATGCGTTATTACACACGGGGTAGGCGGGCGCGCATGTGTGTGAGCGTGCGTGCGCGCGCGTGTGTGCGTGCGTGTGCGGTGTGCGCGTGCGCGCGCGCGCGTGTGTTTGTGTGTGGGCGTGCGTGTGTGAGTGTGTGCGTGCGTGTGCGTGTGTGTGTGTATGTGTGTGTGTGTGTAGGCACGCGTGCGTGTGCGTGTGCGTGTCCGTGTGTGTGCGTCTGTGCATGCCGGTGCCCGTTAAGGGTGACACGTGGGAAGGCATGCGTGCGTCAGCGTGGGCGGGTGGGCGAATTGGGATGCAGCTGGGTGGGCATGTGGATGTGCATGTGGGCAGCCTGGCGGGTATGCGTGCACGGGTGTGCGCATATGCGTGCGTGCGCTTATGTGTGTTTGTGTCTGAGAGAGAGAGAGAGAGAGAGAGAGAGAGAGAGAGAGAGAGAGAGGGAGGGAGGGAGGGAGGGAGGGAGGGAGGGAGGGAGGGAGGGTGGGAGGGAGGGAGGGAGGGAGGGAGAAAGATGTGGGGGAGAAAAATGATGTAAAGAGATTAGAAAAGAATAGGAAAGAAAGGAACAGCTCCTTCAAACACGTTCATTGTCGGATAGCAGTTAGCCATTAATATAATAGATTAAACAATACGAATAATTGAATTAACAAACCATATTCATGGTAATTCCATACCGTCGTCATTTACCCCCATTTACCCACCCCAACCCTTCCTCTCAACTCCCACCATGCTTTCACCAGGTCTTCTCTTCTGTTTCTTACACGAAACAAAACGAAAGAGCAACGAGAAATGAGACCCAGTCACCTCCAATCCCGCCCACCCCGCACATTCAAAATGGCGCCACTCCTGTGTATTTAGGTAAATGTGAACTTTTAACCTCCTCATAACTTGGAACGAAAAGTTTGAGGAGATTAACGGTTTAGCGAGCCTTTATTGCATTCCCATCATCCCCTCTCCTGTCGTCATCGTCGTCGTTGTCGTCGTCGTCGTCGTCGTCGTCGTCTGCGGCATCGCATTATCGTGGATGGCCCGAAAAGCAATAGGAGAGTAATAAATCAATTGTGAGTACGGGAAGAACTATATACACATTAACGACAGCGGAAATAAAGCATTACAGTATATAGCACATCTATGCAGCAATTTCTACCACAAACATTTAACAGTAACGACAGCGGAAGCAAAAATTTAAAGTATGTAGTATATCTATACAGTCATTTGTATCCTAACCATGTAACCATTATTCCTACATCATATCAAACGTTGGGAACATATATGAGGCTAAAATCTGCTAGTAGCTTGAATATAATTTTGAACTTGTTTGAAGATGTATTCATTTTCCTGGACGGATAGAGATGTATTTCCTTTGCATAGCAAGTCACTCATCAAAGGAATATACAGATGTAGTTGTTGTAATAAGTACTGTCTTTGTATAGTGCAGTAAGGACATTTTAAAAGAAAGTAATTTGCATCTTCTACTCCTGTCTTACAAAAGCAATTGGGTGTGGGAAATAATCCTATTCTATATAAGTCACAATTTAAGTTGGAGCAGTTGTTACGTAGTCTGGTATGAAGGATAGAAAGTTTTCGAATTCCGTAGTTATAGAAACTCGGAGGGATATAGTTTCTAAATTTTATTAGCTTCTTAAATTTTGAAATTTTTGATTCTGATTGTACATTGTTTTCGAGTGTGTTCCAGATTTGAATGGTGCTTGGGAAAAACGATTTAAAAAATATATATTTCCAATCGTGATAGAGGCACATTGACATTGTGCGGCTTGCGTAAGTCGTAGGGCGTTGTTGTATTTGTGCGTGTCGGTGTAATGTCCGTCATAAAATCTGGTACCTTGTCATCGTACAGTAATTTGTGTAACGTTATGATTTTCTGCTGCCTTCGTCTGTCTTTCAAACGTTCCTGCTTGTGTGCGTGTGTATGGGCGGGAGAACGTGCGTGTGTGCGAGCGGGCGTGGATGCGAATAGGCGGGCGGGCAGCGCGGATGTGTTCGTGGGGAGGTGGGGTGGGGGGGGGGGGGGTCGCGGGCGGCGGGGACACCCGCCGCTGAAAGCGCATAGACACGACAAAGCAAATTAGTAACAGTCTTCAGACTATAAAATACATTGATTATTATTAATATTTATAAATCCATTTGTTTAGTAAATAGTGTTTGTTACAGGAGATAAATATATCAAAGCCGTTGAGGTTGTTATTTCCCCACATTCTCTGGTACCAGTAGGGCCTATCTCTGCATTCACTAGATAAAAACGCATGGATGTAAATTTCTATATATCTAAGCGTCTAATGTGTGTATGGTTACTGTAGTCTGCGGCGTGAGTATGCCTAGTAGAAACAGCCTATGGCTACAATCAGTCCATTAGTCCAGTCAATCAAAAAATGACCTCAGCAAAATTGCAACACAATTTCTGTCGATAGATTTATGGCGAGGATGCAATGTCATATGACCCAAAAAATCTACCCAATTCTAACGGTGGGAAATATATAGTTTTAGTTGTTATAATCCGCACTGTTTTGCGCCGCACTTATTACTGATTTGATGAGCGCGTATATTTCCCTTACGGTCGCCGCTTGAGAATTTAAATCTCTTATTTTCCCTTTGTTCTTCCCTACATCCTATTTTTAAACTGGCACGGTTATTTACTGTTATGTTAGGTGTAAATCTATGATTTATGAACGTGCATTTGTACAGCAGTTACTAAAATATCTGGGTTGCAACCGGGTTTCGAATTTTCTTCTTAGTGTTATCTGTAGTGTAGACCCCGTCAGAAGTGATGGGAGCGGCTAGACGCTATTGTTCTAGAAGAAAAGAAATTTTGGACAACAATGGCGTCCAGCCGCCTGGAGGGGTAGAACAATAGGGGTAGGAGAACAATGGCGTTCAGTGCCACACAGTAGAGAGATTTGAAAACAATGACGTTCATCCGCACACACTTGAGAAACTATTTTTAGTATGTCTGTGAATCATGGGAAAAACCCCATTGTACATCCAAGATAATTTATTGTTGAAAATTTTAACCCCTGAAAGTTCGGTATTTTATGTTTTAAATTATTGGTGAGCGCCCTCCTCCGTGGTATGTAAGGTAAAAATATTAGAGTTTAAGAGGTGGTCTGATAAGGGAGGGATGAGAAGCATGATGAGGAGGAGGAGGCTGAGGAGGAATGCTATGGCGGTGATGCCTGTTTTGAGGGATGAGGTATGCCAGCATACTTGTTAACAAGGCAATGCTCGATGTACGAATATTTTGAAAATAATTTGACTAACTTCATCAACTTTCTATCAAATCATTACTCATAATATTTATCATTATATCCCTTGAATGACTTCGTCATCATATGTTTATTATGTTTTCTAACCCCGCTAAGTACCAGTAAATGTCTATGGATAATAAATCTGTACCGTACGAATATTTTGAAAATGATGTGTCTGTCTTAACATGATCAAATCGTGTCCTAAATATTTAGGTGTAACACCATCCAATTACTTTGTCTGGTGCGAAATCTCGTTGTCTCGATACTTTTAAGCCACTAAATGTTATTAGTAAACTATGTACATGCTGAATATTTTGAAAAACGATTTGACTGGTGGCTTAAAAAGTCTTACACACTACCCTGCAAATCAGATATTTTGTGTTTGTTTGTCTCAGAGTAACTGTGTGCGTCACTAGCAGGTCTCCTGATGGAATAACCTTGCGTACAAATAAGTTAGCTGACAGTATTTTCAATTTAGGCCTCACTCCTTCTGCGGCCATAATGGCGAACGCATCTTTACTCAGCAGTAGGCATACTCTCAAATCAACGGAACCGAGCAGGAATCTGTCCTGCAGGAACATATCAATGTGTATGCGCCCTATTAACTGAACTGTCTTACTTTCAGCCATCATTCTTCTGCGTGCTTGAAATCCTAAATTAGTATCGTCGATATTATCAAATTCGCCAGCATCATCTATTTTCCATCCGGCAAGTTGTAGATGCAAGGATGTGGCATCGCTGCCATAATTTACTAACGTCTCAATGTACGAGCGGTAAGAATAATTTTCGTTCGAGTCACTGACACGATTTCCATTCAGAAAAACATCCACTTGTGAGAACATCGTATGCAAAAGATTATTCACAGCCGCTATCATATCATTCGCCTCCAGTGTTTTCTCATCACCATTTCGATCTATCTTTACTAGCTTAACTTTAATTGAAAGATAAGATTGCGTAAAATCTAAATATCTATCAGCAGACCCACTGATCGGTCCACTATCTGATACACTAGATACAGGCTGAAACTGTTCCCATTTGGCAGACTCCAATGTCGTCACTATGGGACGCATCTGAAAAATGTCTAATTTGCTCTTCGAGCACTTGCAGATCTGATTAAGTTCCATGTTGTTTGTTAAGTAAAGATATCAGCTGGTTTTCTCTTCCATCTATTGTGACCCTTCCTCTTTGGTATCGTGTGCATAGACTGAGCATTACATGTATTATTCCTCTTTTTATGTTTAGGTAGAGGTGGTCTTAAACCACCACGCAATGCTGATACAGCTTCTTGTATCAAAGACCTGGCAACACCATGCGCTCTTGATTTTAATGCTGTTTTAACATTTTTTCAAAAAACATTGTTTTCCTACAGATTTAGCTACATTTTTTGCAATAGGTATTGCTGAACATAATACTCCAGCTAAGATATTACCAAGTCCATGCCAATATTGGTATCATGCTCCTACAAAAACTGGAATAAGTCCATGGCCCGCTTGACTCGCATAGTAATGCGGCGGCGCTGGAGCGCTCATTGTTCCTCTCATTCCCACTCTTATCGTCCCTCTCATTGTCGTTGTCGTCGTCTGAAATGCAGGAAGAGTACACTTGGCAATGCTCCGTCCTTGAATGGTACATTGGTGCCAGTTCTATCCGTTATAAGTATTCCAATAGTATTAATGTAGTTCTTTGACACAGTGCGGTATTGAATATCAGGAAATGTCCACTGACATATAACTTTCCCTCCATCTGTACTAGAAACGGGTATCACTCTGAGTAGTGGTGCAGAAGTATCACTTACCATGCTGTGTGAGACTACATCGCAGTAAATATATGCGGAATGAAATGAATCTTTAAAGTTTATAGGTCCCATATGTATTTTTCTTCCTTCAAATCCGATTAAATTTGCTACTTCTCCACCTAATCGTATAGCGTAATTATCTTTAACTGTGAAAAAAACTAGATTCACGCAATGCAAGTAAAAGTTTTAAAAAAAATATGTGTCTAAATCTTGGTTTGCTCTCTATCTGCCCATTTAGATAGTCTACCATATTTTTCACCGCATAGTACCCTTTTGGCACACTGATAAATGCAGCTTCTGATTGTACATAATAATATTCGCTTCTACGTGTACGTTTTTAACTGACATTGTTTGTTTGATCATTTTGCACATCTTTTTCCCAATCATCTGCTTGAGCATTTCGCACCCGTTTCCCCCGATCACTAGGACGTGGATCACCGAAACCATCTTTTAAAACTAATGGAAAAGTTGTTGCCTTTTCCTTTTCTATTTTCGCTGCACTAACGCCATCTTTGCTAATTTCTTCAGGCACATCACTATCTTTCTTCTTCTTCTTTATCTTCTTCTTAGTAAATACATATATTTGAACAAAACTTTCCTCTGTAATAGTAAGCCAACTCCTCGGATATAACACACTCGAGAGGCCCACTTCCTATTCGCCATCTAATGTTAATGGAGTTTGCAGACGAGTTCTAAACTCTGATATCTTATTATCTGGAAAGAACTGGGTACTACTATTGCTCGGAAGGGTTATATAAAACTGATCCTCGTTCATTCTGAGTCAAATGATGTATGTCCGTCTTTATGCATGGACTAGGCTATATATACCCTAGACACCCACTCAAAAACGATATCTATATGCCTTATTGCCCATTTTGTATACTCCGATTCATGATACATGTAATGATTACGATATAAATTATTATAATTTGAGCTAGGCATACTATTTCTTCTTTCGGTACTCGTGAACCCATCATTCGCCACATGCTCTGCTCTGATCTTTTCTTTATATATTCATCCATTGTTAAATGATGTATAGTACTGAGTTCATCAACCCATGTTTTAAGCTTAGCCGGGTAACCGAGCCACTTTACCAGATACTCGTGTCGACCCTTTTTAATTTTTCCTACTTTTAAGTATTTTTTCCACCGTGCACTCTTTATCATTTTCTTCTATCACTTGCTGTATCTCATCACGATAAAAAGTACCAATAATCGGATCACCTCCATAATCTTATAATTTATATAAGTATGAATATTTGTCTGTAAGCACCTCACACACCTTAAACAATTCACGACGCCATTGCCCATGAAGTTTTTTCAAATGTCATTCTTGCTTGAGATATTCTAACATGGTCGCCTTGAGTAGGGCTGTTTTTAGATTTGGCACGTTTCTTCATCTTCTTACCATATATGTATTTTCCATGTGATTAACTCAGTACTATGGTCGACTTCGGAAGGAGCCATGTGCATACTGGTATGTGTGGTGTTATTGTATGCGGCGACTAAACTAGGTAATACATCGATATACTTTCGCATATTCTTATGAGTCATGCATCTGTATATTCACCCTTCAGCATGCGTCGAAAACGCTCTACCATTGCAGCTTCCATTTAATTTTGAGAAGTGTGGAAATGTATTCCATTATCTTTCAAATACTTCTTCATTACATGGTTTATGAACTCACCCCCTTTGTCCATTTGAATAGTGTGTGGGTGGAGCTCAGTACGTTCCAGTATTGTTTCTAACCCCTTCTTGACAGCACAAGACGTTTTACTCGAAAGACTTTCCACCCATGCATATTTTGAAAGGGCATCAACTATGCGTAGCAAATATAACACATTGTTGTTCTCTTTCACCAGCATTCCCATCGAGCATTGATCTGCCTGCCATAGTTCATCAACAGCTGAAAGTCTTATTTTTCACCTGTCAAACTTTGATCTCTATGGTCTGTGTAGTGTATATACTTCTTGGCGTTTTAGCCATTTGTCGATATAGTCATGTGGTATTTTACCCTTGAATGCATTATATAGCTTTTCTTTCCCACCAAAAGATGCGAAATGTTTCGGGTTGAAATATATGTTTGCCAATTTAGCATCATTCAGGAGTTATCTAAATTTACCCACACCGGAGTTGAATGCCCTTTTTTCTTCCTTATGCCCACTAGAGAACTCTTTCTATGTATTCTTTTACTCACGGGCGTAGGTGTGTACTCTCTAGCACTATCACCCTTTTCTGTGACATTATATATCTGTCTCATGGTTTTCTCTTGACCTACAAATATACGTGGTATGTTTAGATCACGTAGCAGATTAAGAAACTTTCCCTCCACTCGATTGTGCCTACCAGCCATAATAGGTTTACGCCCATGCGCTACGACGTTTGTAAGCAGGTCAAGTACATTACTCTTTGGGAAAAATGTACCCTCTATTGTCACTTTGCCCAGCTCATTAATGTTAAAACGTTCAGGTACCATATGTAAAATATCAATTGCTCCACTGGCTTTTGTCTTGTATGTTTTTGGTATTCCCCACATCGTACGTTCAAGTATTTGTGTGGGCAGTGCGTCGTAGCTAGTAATGGGTTGCAGAGGTTGTTGTCGAGACTAATAGCTTTACGTATCGAAGGATCTGTCTGTAGCAAAAATATTTTACTCTGTTCATTTAAATTACCTATCAATTCATGAGGAACTAATGACATTTTACGTGTATGTTCCATCTTTTCACATGAACAGGTTACCAATTAATGGAGCTAGCGTACCAATCACCACTGGTGAAAAGGCTCCTAAAAATCCACCTGTTTGTAGTAATTTTCTTTTATGTGCGCATGGCACTCCACGACTAGTCAGTGTTCGCATTTTCCCTCTATATTTACTCAGTTGCTTGCATCGTTATTTAGTGAGATGAACATTCCCATGTAACATGTTTAGGCATGCTTCGCATAGTACATCCACCAATTCGCTCGAACACTGTTTGATTACATCGTTTCTGATCAAGTGCTTTACTTTAGCCAAATAGTGTAGCATGGGTAAATGGTGTTCCATTTTACGCGATGCCATTTTTCTTAGGTATGTAAGCGTAGCAGCCCTCCTTCGGATGAATAGAAGAAAGTAGTCTGATATTGCCAGGTGTTGACTGTTTCAAATCTAGGAGTAGATATGAGTGAGGTTCATGTGTAGCATTCTTATATGCTTCGATCAAAAACTTTGTATTGCCTGGGTACATCTGATTAGATAAAAAACGAATAGATGACACATCGTGTGGATTCTTATACAATACCATGTAGTGACAGTTAACTGATAAGTCACGTTGATTGCATGACTTGTGAAACAGATTTTACGCCACAAATATTACACTAGAATTCTCATGGTGAGAACGTTTTGTAAATATGTCAGCCACATTCTCATCGCATTTATTCATCAAATCGTCGAGTACCACCAATGTTCTGCAACTTTTGTCTAGTTCAACATTCACACCTTCTTTAAATTCAACTTCTTTCACTAAATCATTATACGCATCTTGCCATGCACCATATCAGTACACAATCCTCTGCGGAGGGGGAGTAATGGCGGCGGGATCTCTTATTAGAGCTCTTATCATCTCAGTTTTTCTGCACTGCGTTGGTCCACAGACAATCATAGTAAATGGGTGATGTAATGCCGTATTGCAGTCAAGAGTTGTTGCCATCGCGTCGACACACATATGTCCACATACGACTAAGTAGACATATGCTCATACGTATATATATATATATATATATATATATATATATATATATATACCTTGGTTGAAACAGAATGTATGCGAACCATCACTATGGCCACATAACACGATGATGTAATATGTAGTTAATCTTCTGTGAATACTTTCTGGATAGGAACATTAAGAATATAATTGTGACGTCAGATACTCAAGATGTAACGTAGAAGAAATGCTATAATTGTGACGTCAGATACTCAAGACTTAGGAGAAATGCTATGAACATTTAAGTGTATGATTGCGACTTCATATACACGCTATGGATCTTAGGAGAAATGCTATGAATAAAAACATATAATATATTTGACTTCATATGGGTGAATAGATTATGACTTCATATACTTGTGCAACGAAGAAGAACAAATCCGTGTCATCTTTAAATAGTTACAAAATAAACACCATATTCATTGAATATTTACCATGAAATTGAACAAAACCGTATAACGGCTTTTAAGTATACGGGGCACGCATAATGAAATGCGCTATTCTTCTCACTCTATGAATCCTTCACCTGTCCCATTCTTCAGCAATGGCACGTGCCGACAAGTGCCTCAGTCAAGTGAAAAGTGGGCATACCATCACATGTAGAGGAGGTGGGGAAGTGAATAGCGAGTGCTAGTGATCGATAAAGAGAGAGAGAGCATGGTGCTAGTACTGAACAAGTGAAATCCAATTTTAAAACTTTTTATAATACTAACATCAATATTACATATACGGTTTTTACGAAATGAAAAACAAATACAACATATTTTTCCAAAGTTACGATTGATGAAAATAAAACAATTAATTATGTGGTATCTTTTAAAATATATAGAATCAATTAAGTAGGTGGGACCTTTTGTTTATGATTTTATTTAAAATTAACCATGCTTTTTAATGCGTACAAAAGGTACGGCTAATTTTAAATAAAAAACAGACAAATAAGATTCCATTTTCTTAATTATGTTTTTCTGAATCGATGCTATTATTACAGGTATATAACGTGACAGCAATGACTTAATCCACGCATAGAGTAAATATTAATTATAGTTATGGCGACAACATCTGTTTTTCATATATTACATCCACAATGTACCTATACCATTCCATCATACACATGCAGTACAGTTCAGTATGATGTTCATATATATCATAATGGCTGGATAGTTGAGCACAATATTCGGCTTCGTCCATTTCTAATAATGTGGCCTCATTATACAGGTCAAAATTGTCAATTAGATTAAGGTCTACATCAATACCTAAACAAGAAAGTTCACGTTGACTCGGATGATTTACTAGACAACCATAACAATCTCACACAACCAACGAATGTATCTTTTCACACAGCATGAATGCGATCAATAGCAAACATATACGTGTGGGATGTACAATGTCTTCTACCATCCAATGCACACTTTATGAGCAATAACGCAGACGCACAACTTTTAAACATTACACGACTGAGAGCCTCAGTACACTAATGTCAATGTGTATTATCGCTGGATGCGCAAAATATTTTGAAAACTATCTGACTGTAAGCTCATGGTGGATGCCATCAACTTTCAGTCAAAATATTGTTGCGTTAATATAAGACTTGAAATGCGAGCAATAACTAAGCATAAGTTGCAAATGAGAAAGACATTGATTAATGTAAATTCATCTTGAGAACGGCTCTCCAGCGATCGAAAAGGAGAAGAATGTAACTTCGCAACAATAATGCACGTACCCAATATACTATGTCTATCCCATATTCGGTTAATAAACCCTTGCTAATTTCAGACATGAGTACAATTCTTCCCGCATTAATTATGCCATCTCTTAAAGTGAACTGCATGCTCCTCATAAACAATGCGCACATTTTATCTTTATCAGCATTACACAGACTAGCAATATTTGCTTTCATAGTGTGTGCAGCTAGTGTGGGTTCGTCGTACATGGATAACCCCGACATTGTGTGCGTACTGCCTGATAAAGTGCAATGTTACTATTTATATTTATATTACGCTAGTGTAACCATATGGTACCGATGGTAAGGCTCCCAGTTTCAAAATTTGTTTTTTAAAGATGGGTCTGAAAACTTTACTGTTATTGACTGAAAGAATTCTAAAATGATCCGTGCGTGTGATCTTAGATGGGTAGCTTAGTAGTACGCTATTACTATCCATAATTCCACCATCGTTTATAATTTGTTCAATGGATTTTTTCATTGTATCATAATTAGCTTGTTTTGATTGTTCGGTATCCAGTGTTAAACCTTTGACCTTTGTTACCTGTTTAACAATCGATGGCTCATCATGAAACTTCATTTCATAACTATAGTTTTTTTGACCGAGTGTGCAAAAACTTGTTAATACATAGTCAGAGGGGATTTCACTCGTCCAAGAATAGATATCCACTTCATTATTGAATGCTCGGCTTACCTTCCCTGGTACTAAATACTACCAAATCCATATCATGATAGGCTACGCGTTGACCGAGTAAGGACAAGACTTCATACAGTTTTACTCGCCCATAAGCTGTCACGAAAGATGCAAGAATACAGTTGGTATTTAATGGTGACTGAATGTACTCATCATTGACTGAATAGGAGGCCATTAGAGGACTATCGTTCAGGAATGTAATGGAGCCTACATTTTTACTTTTATCATTCAGAAGGGAGAGAAGACCTTTATGTGTTGATATCGTGCTATTTTTTTATGATCACGAAGAGAAAATCGTCCCCACAAAATATTCAAACAGGATTTAGCAACATAGCGCAAACCGGGTTATTCAATATTTGTGCAGGGTCGAGCTGTACTCCTTCATGTTTATAATAGTTAGCCACGAAATTCGCCTTTTCACTCTCACTACTACACAACCAGGATAACCGCTACTTTTCTGTTTAATTTTCAAAAAACGGTTAATGTATTCTGAAAATAACCCATTGCCGCCATGCTGCTCATATTGCAATGACGCGTGATAATGCCATACTTCATACATTTTTTTAATGCCATAACCGTTGTGCATAGCTAGCTGTAACTCTGGAGTAGTCCATGTTCTGCATAACCAGCGCTGGTCTTCTGTATGTTCACATACAGAAGATTGTTCATTGTTTGCGCATTCGGCACATAGTACACACATACGGCATAAATTTATTCTAGCAGGTAGCACGGGAAAGTATAAATCGTGAGGTGGAAGGACGTTGCATTTAATAAGACCAAAGAAGTCATGCACCGTCTTATCACTCAAGTTATCGCCTCTTAGTACGGTACATGACCCTTCTGGAAAACAGCATTGTTTCATCACTGAAGGATACATGGAAACACAGTCTAAATATTTGAGCGTGGTATGCTCATCCGCTTCATAAATAAATGAATTGCAGATGTACGTCCACCGAATAGCACTTCATGTGGTGATATTGGGTGGGCTAAGTCCAATTCGGTGATAAACTCATTTAGTGCAGAGGAAACAGCGACTTGTTTCATAAAGTCGCATTCCCACATAATTCTCACCATATATCCACGTGATTCAAATAAAGAAATGCGACATTGAAGCACAGAATATGCTTCGTCATATGTCTGATCACCATATGGTGTATATGTCATATCACGCTTATCACCGCAACAATCAGACTCATGTCCATGGAATTTACAACGTAAAAACTCGAAAATAATATTTTCAGGTACATCAATTCCATCTACATAATGTCAGTATTTTTTCTGTTCACCCCCATTTAGCGTTTGCGCGATTTGGCGACCCTCGCATTGACTGACCCATTCCATCCATTCTATGCCCAAAACGCTATAAGCATGCTTTGCTCTTAGTGTGAAATCAGGTAAAGTCTGTATGCTCTCAGGTCGAAGTCATAAAGCGTGATAGGCTGCATTACATGCACCCGCTAGTGTTATTCCTGTCACAGATGGATTTTGGCCATCCGTCGATTCAGAAAATAAAGTCTTAAATCTAGACATGGCTAAACATAAGCCGGATATGTCATCATTACAATATTCAATGAGATTTTTATCAACATCGTAGTGCTCATGTCTAGATATCTGTTTATTGTACCAGCGATCAAATTCAATTAATTCATTCACATTCATTTTTTGTGGACAAAATATCTCCCTCTCGGGAAATGGTATTAGCTTACCCCAATATTGAGGCATGTTGAGATGATAGGGAAATGTCCCCTTACGAACAGGAAGATTAAAAGCATCGCCCACCTTACGTAATGAAAGAGGAAAAAAGTTAATGGAATCGATAAAACGTATAGAGCCTACGTCGAATGAGAGAACTGAATGCCTGTGCATGATAATATATGTATGTTTAAGATGCAGGTTAGTGGTTTTGTAAATGCATTGAAGGAGTAAAAGAGAATCAAAGGCAGCTGCGTTGTGAGTGATCACCGAGTAGCCACAGAAAACATATTTTCTATCGATTCTTTTACCAACACGCGTAGCCTTAACACGTGTCAACCAGCTAATGAACTGATCCACTGCGTCTAACCCATGAAAGCGAACATATCCATAATTCGTGCCTCAGTGACATGTAGAGCAATCATCTTCGAGCAGTTGCTCGAAGCATGCATCACAACATACGTTGGCTACCATGAGATTGACTTTATGCTCAGCAAGAATATTAGTATTGCTACTGTCGATAGGCGATAAATATGTTTCTGTGTCGTAAATGATATATTTTTGAAAATGTTCGAAACTTCAAATGTCAGCATTCATATGCATAGAGTGTGAGAGGGATAATGACATAATAGGTTCGTCAATTACTTTATGAAAGCACATATGATTTTCCATAATGACATACTTTTCTCTACATGCATGACATTTTGTCATACCACATACGTGTTCATCATCATCTTTACATATACGAATGAAACATTGGGAACACGCCTTCATGATTAAGCAGGTCCCATTAGAAAGGTGGTTCACCATACATTGTTGGTTATAAAACTTACAATGACAATCATTACAGATTAACTTATGAGAAGCGTCTGTAGAAGTACAAGATCCTTTATCAGAATAAGGCATCAGACAACTATGACACCATGCTGCGCATGTGTAATCATTAGCGTATGATGCATCACACCGCGTACAGTAACTACGTACCAAAAGAAATGTGGCAATAGACGTGATTAAGGATATATGATTATCACGTTCTGAATGCATAAGATTTATGCATGGTAAATGCGGGGAAGCGCTACTGAATAGGCATTCATGTCTTGATTCTGAGTAGACTTGTATAGAAAATTGATTGCGAAAATGTTCCTGAAATTTGTACCAATCAGTACTATTAATTTCGCGATCAGGAATACAGCAAGCTGTATGATACTCACGGGCTATATGCATCATATATGTTTTATTACGTCTCAAATTATGCCATTCATTTGTAGAGATTAGTTTGTTCATTTTCTCAATAAATTTTATTCCTAAAAATATTCCTGGCATGAAACAGAATGGATATTCAGCGCATATGGGTATAATACATTTTTAATGCGCATGTGCGCATCTAAGTCAGATGAATGTAAATTTAATAAATTTAGATGTCTAGACTCAATCGAACCTAGGAGAGTATCATTTTGCCCACCTGAGTTGTAGTCCTCATCAAGAAAAACGTGAAATTCAAAACCGTCTGATAACCTACAATCAGTGTTTGTCTGAATGACTTTTTCCACTGATTCTAAAATTACGTCAGGCATAATTTCATTCCATAGCTTAAAATCCATCGCTATCGGCATTTCTAAAGAAGGGTGAATCAACTCGATTCTCACGTGGTCATTCGGCTGAACATTACTATATTCGCTATACATATTAACCAAAGATTGAAAGATGCCTGGCATGAACTCAGAATGAGAAAGTGGTGTATCGGCTATATGATAACTGTTAAAAGATACATTATATTCAGTACCTTCGACATGATACTTTTTACTGCAGTATTTGCACACAGTCTCCACATATATATAGTCGGTATAATCAAATACCGACCCTCCGATTTGAGGGTACTCACAGCATTGCAAATAACGAATAAATAGATCATCTGTAAGCACAATATTCTCTGATATACATCGACTGATTTCATCAGTGATGAGACTAATTTCATCTGCTGATTGATTTGTATGCATGTCAATAAGAGTTTGATGAGTAGGAACATTGATGTGATAAGCGGAATCATTAGGAAGGCATGCTAAATCCAGAGATAGGTCATTAGCAGAAGGCGCAATACAGACTGGAACTGGCGCGTCGTCACATAAATTTAGGTCGGAATCATATGGAAGGCATGCTAAATCCAGAGATAATTCATTAGCAGAAGGTGCAATACAGTCAGGAACTGGCGCATCGACGAATAAATTTAGGTCGGAATTATTAGGAAAACATGCTAAATCCAGAGATAGGTCATTAGCAGAAGGCGCAATACAGCCGTGTCCATCACATATATCGGTTGAATGCATAGGCTCAATTGCGTCACAATCATTGTGAGGATAATTGAAAAATGATGATGGTACGGTACTCAGAGCCTCCTCCTCCTCGTCCTCATCCTCCTCATCCCTCCGTTATCAGACCACATCTTAAACTCTATTATTTTTCCCTCCGTTATCAGACCACCTATTATTTTTACCTTACATACCATGGTAGATAACCACGGAGGGAGCACGAGCTGATAATTTAAAACGTAAAATACCGAACTTTTAGGGGTTACAATTTTCAACAATAAATTATCTTGGCCATACAACGGGGGTTTTCACATGATTCACAGACATACTAAAAAGCATTTCTCAAGTGTGTGCAGCTGGACGTCATTGTTCTCAAATCTCTCTACCGTGTGGCGCTGGACGCCATTGTTCTCCTACCCCTAGGAGGCTGGACACTATTGTTCTACCCCTCTAGGCGGCTGGACGCCATTGTTCTCCAAAAATTATTTTGTTCTAGGACAATAGTGTCTAGCCGCTCCCATCACTACTCCCGTCTATCCGCTCGAGGAGAATCACAAGGGCATACTTTAAAATGATGTACTGAGCTAAGATTTTTGTCATTTCCTCGTGTCGTTTTCCTCTTCTTCAGATTATTCTGCTGTTGGTATGAGTATCGTGATCAAGTTATTAAATTATGTTATAATATAACAATCTATGATGACGTAAACTTAGCTTTGTGTGGTAGGTGATAACCCACACACTGTTGGTATATTATTCATTAAAACATACAACTCTCGTTTTTGCCTTAATGAAATATATTTACATATACCAAGATATACATTAAAAAAAAAAAATGTAGGCAACTTGGAATGTACATGTGTGTGCCTGAATTACATCTATTTTTTCAATTATGACCTTTTAAACAATAAATTTTATATCTAGCCTACCGTGTCTTTAGCTGGTGTGAAAGCTACATAAACAAACACCATCACCAGCCGCAACTGTCTCAGTGCTGCACTCTACATATTATAATGATCATGGGTTTTATTTGATTGCGCTGCGATGGACCCCTTCTGATGAACTAGCACAGCATGTCTACGACCACACAGAACAACATAATCAGACATTAGATGGCATAAAAAAATGATATAATCTACATATGGGTAATATGAATTTTGCCACACATGTATATAGGTGTTTATAAACAAAGCCAGAAAAATTGCAGAGTTTTCTAAATATGTTTATTTCTAGTTGACACATACATGTCATCAAATGGAAACCTGAGCAGAACATAAAGGCCTGCGCTCTGAAATAAATTAAACTAAACTATAACAATCAAATCAAATTTGAACTACGACATTATTTTATGTGCTTTTACATACCCTGATACACTTTCACTTAAATGTAATGTACCAGGAGTGGTATATGTTGTCAATTCCAAGCAGTGAAAGACAATAATTTACCAATTCTTAGTGCTGAAAATTTTTATTTCTACTCGGAAACATGATTTGTCACCATTCTGAATACTGAAAGATGATATCTTGCCAATCCTGAGCATTACAACATGGCATTTAACAAATTTCATGCCATGAGAGATGACCCTTTTAGCAAACCTAACCCCTGAAAGATGACATTTACTAATTGTGGGTGAGGAAAGCTGACCTGGTGTCAATTCTAAGCACTGAAAGACATTAATTTACCAATTATTAGTGGTGAAAAATGATATTTCTACCCTGAAACATGATTTGTTACCCCTTCTGAACATTGAAGGATGATATGTTGCCAATCCTGGTCATTGCAACATGGCATTTTACATATGTCATGCCATTAGAGATAACGGTTTGCCAAACCCAACCCCTGAATGATGACATTTACCAATTGTGAGTGAGAAATATTGATCTCTTGTCAATTCTAAGCACTGAAGCACAGTACTTTACAAATTCTTAGTGCTGAAAATGATATTTCTACTCTGAAACATGATTTGTTACCACTTCTGAACACTGAAGGATGGTATTTTGCCAATCCTGAGCATTGCAACATGGCATTTTACAAATTTCATGCCATTAGAGGGCTCTGCTTACTGTAAAAAAATATCAGATATTACCTCCATGCTATAATGAACACTGCCACAGAATTACTGGAATTTTACTATGCCCAAGCAACACAGTGGAGAAGATAGGCCAAGCTACAACTCAGGTCAAGAATCACAAAATGGCTACTCATCTGTCAAACCGATACACACTACTAGACCATGGAATCTTAGGTATTGAACCACCGGAGTACCCTATCAATCAGAACGAAAATGTAATAACCAATTTCATATTTATGCACCAAGGAAGACACGAAAGAACAAAACAGAACTGAACAAAACAAAAACACAAGCAAGCCAGTCATAAGATACATGTACATGCACAAACACAAACAGGTGAGTGTACAGATACTAACACAGGATCATTATCAAAGCATTCTCAAATAAGTAACAAATTCTAAAACAGTAACCAACACATGTATATACACCAATAATCACGAGTGTAACGAATCGGTATGGAGTACAGGGATGTATGTATGATTGCTGTATTCTGCGGTTGTAGTAGTAGAAACATCCAACAGCTGCAATCAGTCCTTCTTCGCTTTTGCCCACTATGTTTTGTCCTCAGCCAAAATCCTTAGCTTCCTCAGGCCCATTCTTGACTTGAGTGTACCTAATCCTGCTTTCTTGAGGTCTTGTGGAATTTCCCCACACGGATTTAAATGCAGCAGCCAGGTAACAGGTGAAGAGCACAGGGGATAGACCATCTCCCTGTGGGGAGCCGATTGATGTCTCAAACTCTACAGACTTCACTGACTTGACTCGTACTCTCAGCTTGGTATCTGCAAGCAGTAGTCTCACTAGTCATAGCTCATCTTTATTGCAACAGGCATGGCGTAGTACATCTAGGATCTTTGAGTGCTTCATTGTGTCGAAGGCTCGTGACATGTCAATGCCAATTGTGTGGAAATCCCAGTGTTTGGACATGACATTACACAAGCATGCGTTGAGCCCATACAATGTCTGCGCAACTACGTCCACGTTTGAAGCCACTTTGACATGATCTGGTGAAGTCGTCTATCTTATCTTGGATGCAGGATAGAGTAACGTTGGATAGGATTTTCCATATGCTGTTAAAGAGCACAATGGGCCGCAGATTGGCTGGGGTGGGGGCAGGTGGCTTCTTGGGCTTGGGTGGCGCGATAAGGATGCCTTAGCCTACAGCGTCGATGGGAAGGTTGTGCATAAAAGGTGAATTGATAATGTGCGTGATCGGTTTTCAGATAATGTCACTTGCATATTTGAATAGTTCATTGCTCATGCCATCAGGTCCAGATGCACGTCCGTTTTTCAGGGCTTTCAGTGCCTTCTCAACCTCTGCCGTATTAATTGGTGTTAGTAATGGCCTGGGGTCTCCTGTGAATGGGTGCACGAGCTCATCATCGTGGTCAGTGAACTGTTCCTTGAACCATTCTCGAATTGCCTCGGCTTTTCCCTGGGTGACACAACAAAAGGAAAGAATTCTTGTTGGTTGCATTTACAGAAGCCCAAACTCAGACAACCCAAACAATAACAATCTGTTAAATCTGCTAAACAAAGTCGAAATGGTAAATGCTGGCCACATTCTTATTGTAGGGGATTTCAACTTTCCAACAATTAACTGGCACACGGGACTTTCGTCAAATGAAGAAGAAGATGCATTTCTTATCACAACCAGGGATATTTTCCTACAGGAACTAGTTACTAATGCGACACGACATAGAATAAATCATACTTCAAATCTTTTGGACCTAGTTTTAACAAACAATCAAAATATTGTCCACGAAATACCACATCTATCTCCACTAGGTAAAAGTGACCATTTACGTTTTACAGATATCATTGCATCCTGATATCGTAAACACAAGTAAACAAAGATCTAAGCCAAAACTTCTGTTGAACAAAGGAAGGTATACCGAAATGAGAACAGACTTAGAAATGACTGATTGGAATCATCTGCCTGAACTAAATGCATCAGAAACTTGGAATTTCCTACACACAACTTTGATCACAATGAAAGAGCAGTATATTCCTACATCAAAACAACATGGTAAGAAGAAACATCTCTGGCTCGATCTGTACACGACATATGCACTCTCGAGTAAAAATTGTGCAAACAAAAAATACAATGAAGCAAAGAAACCCACAGACTATGCTCTTTACAAAATAGCCAGAAATAAAGTGAAAGCGGACATCAGAAAAGTGAAACAGACATTTGAACGTAAAATGGCAGGTGAAAGCCAAAAAAAAGCCAAAAGCTTTTTGGAACTACGTCAAAAGTAAAACAGCTCTACGTGAATCAATTAGCAAGCTACGTAACCTAGCTAACAGCAGTATGACTACAGATGATAAAGAAAAAGCAAACATTCTTAACAAATTCTTCTCAAGTATGTTCACTTCAGAAAATCTTCATTCTACACCGATCATTAGCCCCAGAAGCAATGGTATTGTACTAAAAGACATAATAATAACACCTATTGCCATCGAAAATAAATCGAAAGGTCTCAACCCCAATTAAAGCAATGTCCCGGATGAAATACCAGTGAGATTATTAAAGGAAGCTGCTAAAGAAATTAGTACACCACTATGCATAATCTTTAACAAGTTCCTGGAAGAAATTACCTAACGTCTGGAAAATGACAAATGTATGCTGCATAAACAAAAAAGGCTCCAAAAATTACCCAAGCCGCTACAGGCCTATCAGTCTCACCTCTACCTTATGTAAGGTCCTAGAATCCTTTATATGAGACAGCATTGTAAATTTCCTGGAAACAGCCAATCTATTTACCAAGTGCCGGCATGGATTCAGACGTAATAGATCATGTAAAACTCAACTACTAGAATACATCGAAGATATAACAGCCAAACATGACTCAAATGAACCTGTCGATGCAGTATATTTAGATTTCTCAAAAGCATTTGATACTGTACCACACCAACAACTCCAAGCAAAACTGAGAGGCTATGGTATTGGCAACATTCTCGTAAGCTGGATAGGAAACTACCTATGTAACAGAAGCCAGAGAGTAAAGATCAATGACACAACATCAGACTGGATTGAGGTGACCAGAGGTGTACCACAAGGACGTCTGCTGGGACCTATACTTTTTCTGATTTAATTAAATGACTTACCTGACGGACTAACCTGTCACTGCAAAACATTTACAGATAACACAAAGATATATGGCAACCCAGCTACCAGTAATATTCAGGACAACATAGACACCGTATGTAAGCGGTCACAGATATGGCAACTATCTTTCAACACAGACAAAACGCATGTCATATACTTCGGCAGAAATAACCCTCAAACCTAATACTATATGACAGATACGCCTTATCTGCATCTTGTATCAACGTCAGAAATAGAAAAAGACTTGGGAGTGCATATTGACAGAAACATTTCTTTTGATATACACATAGAGAATATTGTATCCAAGGTGAACAGCACAATATGACTAATCAAGAGAACATTTACCAACATTGGCCCTTCTACTTTCACGCTCTTGTACAAGTTTCTAGTGAGACCTATTCTCGAATACTGTAACTCGGCATGGTCACCAAGATTGAAAAGGCAATCAGAGCTATTAGAAAGAGTTCAACGCCGAGCAACAAAACTCGTCCCACAAATCAAAGAGTGTAGCTAAACAGAAAGACTTGATGCCCTAAATCTAATATCGCTGAAATATAGATGATTTCGAGGAGATTTAATTGAAACACTTCATCTCATCTGGGATCTATATAATATTGATAATTACTACCTTTTCGCACCATCCGGTATTACACAGACCAGAGGGCATATGTTCAAGCTCAACATAAAGCACAGCAACAAAGACATTCGCAAGCACCTTTTCGCTAACAGAGTGGTGCCACAGTGGAATTCACTGGTACAATAGTCGAAGCAACAACAGTCGAATCATTCAATAACAAACTAGTTATCTACTTCAAAGAAAGAACATTTGAATTTGACTGAACATGCCATACGTATACCAGCCCATCACAAGGTCATACTGACCAACCACAATTCAGCATGCAAACAAATGCTAGGCGCAGCATGGTGTAACCATGGGTGTAGGCGACAGACCGGAGCTGATGCGGGGAACACCCATCTGCTCCACAGCATTTCCACAAAACAGAGTTAAAGTCTTAAATCTAATTTCACTGTAAATATACTGAAGGTTTCGAGGAAACCTAATTAAGCGACAGTCAAATCATTTGGGAACAAACTGGATATAATCTACTTCAGAGAAAGATTTTTTTAATTGGGCTGAGCAAGCCATAAAATAACAAATAACACTGAGGCAATATCAAGCCAATGGCTTATGCCTCGTAAAATGATGATGATGATGATGATGATGATGATGGTGATGATGATGATGATGATGATGATGATGTTTATCTGGAACTTCCTTGCGAGCTGCCCAGCTGTTACGGTTATATAGCATCAAAGATACGCAGATTGCGGTGTGTAGACGTCGTCCTTTGTCAAGAATAGCTTTGGAAAGCTATGTTCCCCATGATGCAGCGTTCAGGATCGTATGACGTGTCTACATTAGTGTAGAGCTGATTCATCTGAAGGCATGTGACGACTGGCTTATGGTCATAATTGAAGTATGCACCTTCATAGGAACGAACATCCCTAAGTAAAGGTTTTGCTTCTGTCTTGCATTGTAAGAAGTCTATTTAGTTGAAGACTATTGTGGTAGCCTTAGAGCCTCCTGGTGCTTTGCGATCAGCAATGTGCCCTATCCACGTTGTCCGGTGATTGCATGGATGTGTGAAAGACGTATTTGTGTCAAACAGGCTGATGGAACTAATGAATGTCACCAGTGCATCGCCGTTGCTGTTGCTGTTCCAATCTCCATATGACTCCATGCATAATTCAAGCCAACACACTAAACTCCCTGCAACGCCATCAACGGGTTCCCATCAAATTTGTTTTAAAATAGTTAACAGCTTACATGTATATTTACCTTGGAATTTAAATTCTTGTAATTTAAGGTTCAAAGTGTTAAAATCAGTTGGGATCCAGAAGGTTACCAATGATAATATATAGCAACATGTAATTACACACATTAGATTAACAGTTGATTGCATCGTTATTCACCTTTGGTATCTCCTTGTCAATAAAACAAGATTTATTTGAATAATGTTGAGTAGATTTTCTCTTAATTGAGGTGATTATATATTATTTTCCAGAAGATCTGTCAGTTCGTGGTTTGCATACACAAAATATGTTGCTAGAATTAATGCTTTCATTGCAAATTTCAATGGACCTTTCCAGTGTATCCATCCATCATATGACATCATAATCAACTAGCTAACGTGTAGGCTGACGTCAGAATCAATTACTACATGAATGACTCGATTTAGTCCGTCTTAAACGCTTAATAGTCCAACACTTTGTACGAATTGTATGTCTTTACTATTTAATAAACATTCTGTCGAATATGTTGAAACTAATTTGACTAGGTCTTGTTTCCGCCTATGGTAGCAACATAACCAGTCAAATTAGTTTCAAAATATTCAACAGCTAACCTGTATAGTTATCTGGAAATTGATTAGTCATGGAGTTCATGGATCTATCGATCCCAACATGGGTGAGGTGTGGGTGGAGCCTAGCTAGAGATGGACGGGGCATAGCTAAAACCGAAAATGTCCGTTTCCTTGAATGGAGAATATGAGATTGATTATATCAAAGTATACCTCTCTTGTCTCAACGTAACATTGGAACCGTCAAGCCGGCTAAAACCACACATACAGTGGTCATGAGAAGTGTCCATTGGTATACCAAAAGAAGACTATTTCTGAAAACTGACCACTGGGATGACTGACTCTGTAACCACGCCTGTGATTGCCGCAGTAATATTATAAAAATAGTATGTCCTTGGCCTGCAAAGGAACACTGACTAGGCAAAATTGTCACAATAATTATCGAGTTGCAGGATAACAGATATTTATTTTCGTAAACGCCAGTGCTAAATTTAGAGATCTCTCTATTGGCCTGCAAATTGCAATCACTGAGCAAAATCTTTATTTTGTTGGACAATTCTGATTATCAAATGGTAAATTGGCATAAAGCAGTATTTTGAGCGCTTTGAGGCGCTGTTAACAGAAAAGGGCTAATACAAAGCCATTGGCTGATATTTTACAGGTGAAATGGATGGATTTGATATTCTCCGTGAGAAATGGATTAGATTATTCCACGCACACACAAGAGGCACACAAGGTATACATACACTGGGAACACTTCTACATAACATGAATTCCATGAAGAACGCCAGATCCACTTTATCTGAGCCTATGGACATGGCAATAGAGAAAGCGATGCTCATCGTTACAGATATTGCAGAAGCACGATTTGGAGAAGATCGACACCAAACAACAGTAGATGAATTTGTAGAAGCATATGCCTGGTTTTTGCTGAGATATCCACGTTTGTTCCGTCAGAGATTACGTAATTTTTACAGTACCGTGTTTGAAGCAATTGACTTGAATACAAATGGTGTGATTTCTCTCCAGGAGTTTACATTGTGGCACAGAGTGAGCAACATGGCTGATAAAATGGCTCCTAAGATCTTCGCTCTGCTGGATGCAAATGGAGATGGCGTGATAACAAAAGAAGAATATGTGGATATTAATTCCAAATATTACTGTGATCCCGATGTTACTGATACAGATCTCCCTCTCTATGGATAATTACATTATCATAGCTATCATTAATTGTTGCAATAATTAACCCCTCCCTGTGGATAATTACATTATCATAGCTATCATTATTCATTACGATAATTACCCCCTCTCTGGATAATTACATTGTCATAACTATCATCATTCGTTGCGATATTTAAACCATCTCTGTGGATAATTACATTATCATAGCGATCATTATTCATTACGATAATTAACCCCTCTCTGTGGATAATTACATTATGATAGCTATCATTATTCATTACGTTAATTAAGACCTCTCTGTGGATGATTACATTATTATAGCTATCATCATTGGTTACGATATTTAACCAATCTCTGTGGATAATTACATTATCATAGCTATCATTATTCGTTATGATAATTAATCATTCTCTATGTATAATTACAGTATCATAGCTATCATTATTCGTTACGATAATTATCCCCTCTCTGTGGATAATTACATTATCATAGCTATGATTATTCATTACGATAATTAAGCCCTCTCTGTGGATAATTACATTATCATAGCTATCACTATTCATTACGATAATTAACCACTCTGTGGATAATTACATTATCATAGCTATCATTATTCATTACGATAATTAACCCCTCTCTGTGGATAATTACATTATCATAGCTATCACTATTCAATACGATAATTAAGCCCTCTCTGTGGATAATTACATTATCATAGCTATCACTATTCAATACGATAATTAAGCCCTATCTGTGGATAATTACATTATCATAGCTATCACTATTCAATACGATAATTAACCCATCTCTATGTATAATTACAGTATCATAGCTAGCATTATTCGTTACGATAATTATCCCCTCTCTATGGATAATTACATTATCATAGCTATGATTATTCATTACGATAATTAAGCCCTCTCTGTGGATAATTACATTATCATAGATATGATTATTCATTACAATAATTAAGCCCGTGCTGCGGATAATTACATTATCATAGCTATGATTATTCAATACGATAATTAACCCGTCTCTGTGGATAATTACATTATCATAGCTATCATTATTCACTACGGTAATCAACCTATCTCTATGGATAATTACATTATCATAACTATCATTGTTCATTACGGTAATCACCTCATCTCTATGGATGATTATAGTATCATAGCTATCATTATTCGTTACGATAATTAAGTCCTCTCTGTGGATAATTACATTATCATAACTATTATTATTTATTGCGATAATTATCCGCACTCTGTGGAAAATTACATTATCATAGCTATGATTATTCATTAAGATAATTAACCACTCTCTGTGGATAATTACATTATCATAGCTATCATTATTCATTACGATAATTAACCACTCTCTGTGGAAAATGACATTATCATAACTATGATTATCATTACGATAATTACCCACTCTCGGTGGATAATCACTTTATCATAGCTATCATTATTCATTACGATAATTAACCCCCCTCTATGGATAATTACATTATCATAGCTATCATTATTCGTTATGATAATTAACCCATCTCTATAGATAATTACATATCATAGATATGATTATTCATTACGATAATTAAGCCTTCTCTGTGGATAATTACATTATCATAGCTATGATTATTCAATACGATAATTAAGCCCTCTGTGGATAATTACATTATCATAAATATGATTATTCATTACGATAATTAAGCCCTCTGCGGATAATTACATTATCATAGCTATCATTATTTATTACGATAATTCACCCATCTCTGTGGATAATTACATTATCATAGCTATCATTATTCATTACGATATTTAAACCCTCTCTGTTGATAATTACATTATCATAGCTATCATTATTCATTACGATAATTAACCTCTTTCTGTGGAAAATTACATTATCATAGCTATCATTATTCATTACGATAATTAACCACTCTCTGTGGATAATTATATTATCATAGCTATGATTATTCATTACGATAAGTAAGCCCTCTCTGTGGATAATTACATTATCATAGATATGTTTATTCATTAAGACAATTAAGCCCTATCTGCGGATAATTACATTATCATAGCTATAATTATTCATTGCGATAATTAAGCTCCCCCCCTACGGATAATTACATTATCATAGCTATCATTATTCATTACGATAATTAACCTATCTCTATGAATAATGACATCATCATAGCTATCATTATTCGTTAAGATAATTATCCCCTCTCTGTGGATAATTACATTAGCATAGCTGTCATTATTCGTTACGATAATTAAGCCCTCTCTGTGGATAATTACATTATCATAGCTATCATTATGCATTAGGATAATTAAGCCCTCTCTGTGGATAATTACATTATCATAGATATGTTTATTCATTAAGACAATTAAGCCCTCTCTGTGGATAATTACATTATCATAGATATGTTTATTCATTAAGACAATTAAGCCCTATCTGCGGATAATTACATTATCATGGCTATAATTATTCATTGCGATAATTAAGCCCCCTCTACGGATAATTACATTATCATAGCTATCATTATTCATTACGATAATTAACCCCTCTGTGGATAATTACATTATCATGGGTATCATTATTCATTACGATAATTAACCCCTCCCTGTGGATAATTACATTATAATAGCCATCATTATTCATTGTGATAATTAACCACTCTCTGGGGATAATTACATTATCATGACTATGATTATTCATTACGATAATCAAGCTCTCTCTGCGGATAATTACTGTTATCATAGCTATCATTATTCATTAGGATATTTAAACCCTCTCTGTTGATAATTACATTATCATAGCTCTCATTATTCATTACGATAATCAATCCCTCTCTGCGGATAATTACATTATCATAGCTCTCATTATTCATTAGGATATTTACATAGATTATCATAGATATGTTTATTCATTAAGACAATTAAGCCCTCTCTGTGGATAATTACATTATCATAGATATGTTTATTCATTAAGACAATTAAGCCCTATCTGCGGATAATTACATTATCATAGCTATAATTATTCATTGCGATAATTAAGCCCACTCTACGGATAATTACATTATCATAGCTATCATTATTCATTATCATAATTAACCCCTCTGTGGATAATTGCATTATCATGGGTACCATTATTCATTACGATAATTAACCCCTCCCTGTGGATAATTACATTATAATAGCCATCATTATTCATTGCGATAATTAACCACTCTCTGGGGATGATTACATTATCATGGCTATGATTATTGATTATGAAAATTAAGCCCTCTCTGTGGATAATTACATTATCATAGCTATGATTATTCATTACGATAATCAAGCTCTCTCTCTGCGGATAATTACCGTTATCATAGCTATCATTATTCATTACCATATTTAAACCCTCTCTGTTGATAATTACATTATCATAGCTCTCATTATTCATTACGATAATCAAGCCCTCTCTGCGGATAATTACATTATCATAGCTCTCATTATTCATTAGGATATTTAAACCCTCTCTACGGATAATTACATTATCATAGCTATGATTATTCATTACGATAATCAAGCTCTCTCTGCGGATAATTACCTTTATCATAGCTATCATTATTCATTACGATATTTAACCCCTCTCTGTTGATAATTACATTATCATAGCTCTCATTATTCATTACGATAATCAGGCCCTCTCTGCAGATAATTACATTAGCATAGCTCTCATTATTCATTAAAATATTTAAACCCTCTCTACGGATAATTACATTATCATAGCTATCATTATTCATTACGATAATTAAGCCCTCTATGTGGATAATTACATTATCATGGCTATCATTATTGATTACGATAATTAAGCCCTCTCTGTGGATAATTACATTATCATAGCTATCACTATTCATTACGATAATTAACCACTCTGTGGATAATTACATTATCATAGCTATCATTATTCATTACGATAATTAACCACTCTCTGGGGATAATTACATTATCATGACTATGATTATTCATTACGATAATCAAGCTCTCTCTGCGGATAATTACTGTTATCATAGCTATCATTATTCATTAGGATATTTAAACCCTCTCTGTTGATAATTACATTATCATAGCTCTCATTATTCATTACGATAATCAATCCCTCTCTGCGGATAATTACATTATCATAGCTCTCATTATTCATTAGGATATTTACATAGATTATCATAGATATGTTTATTCATTAAGACAATTAAGCCCTCTCTGTGGATAATTACATTATCATAGATATGTTTATTCATTAAGACAATTAAGCCCTATCTGCGGATAATTACATTATCATAGCTATAATTATTCATTGCGATAATTAAGCCCACTCTACGGATAATTACATTATCATAGCTATCATTATTCATTATCATAATTAACCCCTCTGTGGATAATTGCATTATCATGGGTACCATTATTCATTACGATAATTAACCCCTCCCTGTGGATAATTACATTATAATAGCCATCATTATTCATTGCGATAATTAACCACTCTCTGGGGATGATTACATTATCATGGCTATGATTATTGATTATGAAAATTAAGCCCTCTCTGTGGATAATTACATTATCATAGCTATGATTATTCATTACGATAATCAAGCTCTCTCTCTGCGGATAATTACCGTTATCATAGCTATCATTATTCATTACCATATTTAAACCCTCTCTGTTGATAATTACATTATCATAGCTCTCATTATTCATTACGATAATCAAGCCCTCTCTGCGGATAATTACATTATCATAGCTCTCATTATTCATTAGGATATTTAAACCCTCTCTACGGATAATTACATTATCATAGCTATGATTATTCATTACGATAATCAAGCTCTCTCTGCGGATAATTACCTTTATCATAGCTATCATTATTCATTACGATATTTAACCCCTCTCTGTTGATAATTACATTATCATAGCTCTCATTATTCATTACGATAATCAGGCCCTCTCTGCAGATAATTACATTAGCATAGCTCTCATTATTCATTAAAATATTTAAACCCTCTCTACGGATAATTACATTATCATAGCTATCATTATTCATTACGATAATTAAGCCCTCTATGTGGATAATTACATTATCATGGCTATCATTATTGATTACGATAATTAACCCCTCTCTCTGGATAATTACATTATCCTGGCTATCAATATTAACTACGGTAATCAACCCATCTCTATGGATAATTACATTATCATAGCTATCATTATTCGTTACGATAATTATCCTCTCTCTGTGGATAATTACATTATCATTGCTATCATTATTCATTACGATAATTAACCCCCTCTCTGTGGATAATTACATTATTATAGCTATCATTGTTCGCTATGATAATTATCTCCTCCCTCTGGATAATTACATTATCATGGCTATCATTATTCAGTACGATAATTAACCCATCTCTATGTATAATTACATTATCATAGCTATCATTATTCAATACGATAATTAACCCATCTCTATGTATAATTACATTATCATAGCTATCATTATTCAATACGATAATTAACCCATCTCTATGTATAATTACATTATCATAGCTATCATTATTCAATACGATAATTAACCCATCTCTATAGATAATTACATTATCATAGCTATCATTATTCAGTACGATAATTAACCCATCTCTATGTATAATTACATTATCATAGCTATCATTATTCGTTACTATAATTATCCCCTGTCTGTGAATAATTACATTATCATGGCTGTCATTATTCGTTACGATAATTAATCCCTCTCTGTGAATAATTACATTATCATAGCTATCATTATTCATTGCGAGAATTAACCCCTCTCTGTGGATAATTACATTATCATAGCTATCATTATTCATTAGGATAATCAAGCTCTCTCTGCGGATAATTACATTATCATAGCTCTCATTATTCATTAGTATATTTAAACCCTCTCTACGGATAATTACATTATCATAGCTATGATTATTCATTACGATAATCAAGCCCTCTCTGCGGATAATTACTTTATCATAGCTATCATTATTCATTACGATATTTAACCCCTCTCTGTTGATAATTACATTATCATAGCTCTCATTATTCATTACGATAATCAAACCCTCTCTGCGGATAATTACATTAGCATAGCTCTGATTATTCATTAGGATATTTAAAACCTCTCTACGGATAATTACATTATCATAGCTATCATTATTCATTACGATAATTAAGCCCTCTCTGTGGATAATTACATTATCATGGCTATCATTATTGATTACGATAATTAACCCCTCTCTCTGGATAATTACATTATCCTGGCTATCATTATTAACTACGGTAATCAACCCATCTCTATGGATAATTACATTATCATAGCTATCATTATTCATTACGATAATTAACCCCTCTCTGTGGATAATTACATTATCATAGCTATCATTATTCGTTATGATAATTATATCCTCCCCCGTGGATAATTACATTATCATAGCTATCATTATTCATTACGATAATTAACCCATCTCTCTATATATATATATATATATATTTAATTACATTATCATAGCTATCATTATTCGTAACAATAATTATCCCCTCTCTGTGAATAATTACATTATCATAGCTGAGATTATTCATTACGATAATTAAGCCCTCTCTGTGGATAATTACATTATCATAGCTATCATTATTCGTTATGATAATTAACCCATCTCTGTGGATAATTACATTCTCATAGCTATCATTATTCGTTATGATAATTAACCCATCTCTGTGGATAATTACATTCTCATAGCTATCATTATTCATTACGATAATTAACCACTCTCTGTGGATAATTACATTATCATAGCTATCATTATCCGCTACATTAATTGTCCCCTCTCTGTGGATAATTACCTTATCATAGCTGCCATTATTCATTACGATAATTAAGCCCTCTCTGTGGATAATTACATTATCATAGCTATCATTATTCATTACGATAATTAAGCCCTCTCTGCAGATATTTATAGTATCATAGCTATCATTATTCATTATGATAATTAACCCCTCTCTGTGGATAATTACATTATCACAGCTATCATTATTCATTACGATAATTAACCTCTCTCTGTGGATAATTACATTATCATAGTTATCATTATTCATTACGATAATTAACCCCCTCTCTGTAGATAATTACATTATCATAGCTATCATAATTCATTATGATAATTAACCCCTCTCTGTGGATAATTACATTATCACAGCTATCATTATTCAATACGATAATTAACCCATCTCTATAGATAATTACATTATCATAGCTATCATTATTCATTACGATTATTAACCCCTCTCTATAGATAATTACATTATCATAGCTATCATTATTCATTACGATAATTAACCCATCTCTATGTATAATTACATTATCATAGCTATCATTATTCGTTACGATAATTATCACCTCTCTGTGAATAATTACATTATCATAGCTATGATTATTCATTGCGATAATTAAGCCCTCACTGTGGATAATTACATTATCATAGCTATCATTATTCGTTATGATAATTAACCCATCTCTATAGATAACTACATTATCATAGCTATCATTATTCGTTACGATAATTAAGCCCTCTCTATGAATAATTACATTATCATAGCTATCATTATTCATTACGCTAATTACGCCCTCCCTGCGGATAATTACATTATCATAGCTATCATTATTCATTACGGTAATTAACCCCTCTGTGGATAATTACATTATCATCGCTATCATTATTCATTACGATAATTAACAACTCTCTGTGGATAATTACATTATCATAGCTATCATTATCCGATACGATAATTATCCCCTCTCTGTGGATAATTACATTATCATAGCTGCCATTATTCGTTACGATAATTAAGCCCTCTCTTTCGATAATTACATTATCATAGCTATGATTATTCATTGCGATAATTAAGCCCTCTCTATGGATAATTACATTATCATAGATATGATTATTCATTGCGATAATTACGCCCTCTCTGCGGATATTTACAGTATAATAGCTATCATTATTCATTATGATAATTAACCCCTCTCTGTGGATAATTACATTATCACAGCTATCATTGTTCATTACGATAATTAACCTCTCTGTGGATAATTACATTATTTTAGTTATCATTATTGATTACGATATTTAAGCCCTCTCTGTGGATAATTACATTATCATAGATATGTTTATTCATTAAGACAATTAATCCGTATCTGCGGATAATTGCATTATCATAGCTATCATTATTCGTTATGATAATTATATCCTCCCCGTGGATAATTACATTATCATAGCTATCATTATTCAATACGATAATTAACCCATCTCTATGGATAATTACATTATCCTAGCTATCATTATTCGTTACGATAATTAACCACTCTCTGTGGATAATTACATTATCATAGCTATGATTATTCATTACGATAATTAACCACTCTCTGTGGATAATTACATTATCATAGCTATCATTATCCGCTACAATAATTGTCCCCTCTCTGTGGATAATTACCTTATCATAGCTGCCATTATTCGTTACGATAATTAAGCCCTCTCTGTGGATAATTACATTATCATAGCTATCATTATTCATTACGAAAATTAAGCCCTCTCTGTGGATAATTACATTATCATAGCTATGATTATTCATTACGATAATTAAGCCCTCTCTGCGGATATTTATAGTATCATAGCTATCATTATTCATTATGATAATTAACCCCTCTCTGTGGATAATTACATTATCACAGCTATCATTATTCATTACGATAATTAACCTCTCTCTGTGGATAATTACATTATCATAGTTATCATTATTCATTACGATAATTAACCCCTCTCTGTAGATAATTACATTATTATAGCTCTCATTATTCATTACGATAATTAACCCATCTCTATGTATAATTACATTATCATAGCTATCAGTATTCGTTACGATAATTATCCCCTCTCTGTGAATAATTACATTATCATAGCTGTCATTATTCGTTACGATAATTAAGCCCTCTCTATGAATAATTACATTATCATAGCTATGATTATTCATTGCGATAATTAAGCCCTCTCTGTGGATAATTACATTATCATAGCTATCATTATTCGTTATGATAATTAACCCATCTCTATAGCTAATTACATTATCATAGCTACCATTATTCATTACGATAATTAAGTCCTCTCTTCAGATAATTACATCATAGCTATCAATATTCATTACGATAATTAACCCCTCTCTTTGGATAATTACATTATCATAGCTATCATTATTCATTACGATAATTAACCACTCTCTGTGGATAATTACATGATCATAGCTATGATTATTCATTACGATAATTACCATGTTATTACCATCACTGTCTCCATCAATCTTTCTCTGTTGGGTCGTGTTTATATCATTCTCCGTTGGGTCGTGGTTATATCTTTCTCTGTTAGGTTGTGGTTATATCTTTCTCTGTTTGGTAGTGGTTATATCTTTTTCTGTTAGGTCGTTGTTATATCTTTCTCTGCTGGGTCATGTTTATATCTTTCTCTGTCGGATCGTGTTTATATCTTTCTCTGTTGGGTCATGGTTACATCTTTCCCTGTTAGGTCGTGGTTATATCTTTCTCTGATCGTGGCTATATCTTTCTCTGGTGGGTTGTGGTTATATCTTTCTCTGTTAGCTCATGGATATAGCTTTCTCTGTTAGGTCGTGGATATATCCTTCTCCATTGGTTCGTGGATACATCTTTCCCTGCTGGGCCATGTTTATATCTTTCTCTGTGAGCTCATGTGTATATCTTTCTCTATTGGGTCATGGTTATCATTTTCTGTTAGGTCGCGGCTATATACTTCTCTGTTGGCTCGTGGTCATATCTTACTTTTTATTAGCATCACTGTCTCCATCAATCTTTCTCTGTTGGGTCGTGTTTATCTCATTCTCTGTTGGGTCGTGGTTATATCTTTCTCTGTTAGGTTGTGGTTATATCTTTCTCTGCTGGGACATGTTTATATCTTTCTCTGTCGGGTCGTGTTTATATCCTTCCCTGTTGGGGCATGGTTAGATCTTTCTCTGTTAGGTCGTGGTTATATCTTTCTCTGATTGTGGTTATATCTTTCTCTGTTAGGTCATGGTTATATCATTCTCTGGTGGGTCGTGTTTATATCTTTCTCTGTCGGGTCGTGTTTATATCTTTCTCTGTTGGGTCATGGTTATATCTTTCTCTGATCGTGTACATAGTTTTCTCTGTTGGGTCATGGTTTTTCTTTCTCTGTTAGGTCGTGTTTATATCTTTCTCTGTCGGGTCGTGTTTATATCTTTCTCTGTTGGGTCATGGTTATATCTTTCTCTGATCGTGTACATAGTTTTCTCTGTTGGGTCATGGTTTTTCTTTCTCTGTTAGGTCGTGGGTATATCTTTCTCTGGTGGGTCGTGGTTATATCTTTCTCTGTCATGTCGTGGTTATATCTTTCTCTGCTGGCTTGTGTTTATAGCTTTCTCTGTTAGCTCGTGGTTATATCTTTTTCTGTTAGGTCGTGGTTATATCCTTCTCTGTTGGCTCATTGTCATTCCTTACTTTTTATTAGCATCATTGTCTCCATCAATCTTTCTCTGTTGGGTCATGGTTATATCTTTCTCTGTCAGGTCGTGGCTATATCTTTCTCAGTTAGGTTATCGTTATATCTTTCTCTGTTAGGTCGTGGTTATATCCTTCTCTGTTGGCTCGTGGTCATATCTTTCTCTGTTGGGTCGTGTTTATATCGTTCTCTGTTAGCTCATGTTTATATCTTTCGCTATTGGGTCATGGTTATATCTTTCCCTGTTAGGTCGTGGTTATATCTTTCTCTGCTGGGTCATGTTTATATCTTTCTCTGTCTGGTCGTGTTTATATCTTTCTCTGTTGAGTAGCGGTTATATCCTTCTCTGTTGGCTCGTGGTCATATCTTACCTTTTATTAGCATCACTGTCTCCATCAATCTTTCTCTGTTGGGTCGTGTTTATATCATTCTCTGTTGGCGACCCAACAGAGAATGATATAAACATGGTTATATCTGATATAAACATGGTTATATCTTTCTCTGTTAGGTTGTGGTTATATCTTTCTCTGTTATGTCGTGTTTATATCCTTCTCTGTTGGGTCATGATTAAATCTTTATCTGTTAGTTTGTGGGTATGTCTTTCTCTGTTGGGTCGTGGTTATATCTTTCTCTGTTAGGTCGTGTTTATATCCTTCTCTATTGGGTCATGTTTATATCTTTATCTGTTAGTTTGTGGGTATGTCTTTCTCTGTTGGGTCGTGGTTATAGCTTTCTCTGTTAGCTCGTGTTTATATCTTTTTCTGTTGGGTAATGGTTATATTTTCCCTGTTAGCTCGTGTTTATATCTTTCTCAGTTGGGTCATTGTTATATTTTCACTGTTATGTCGTGGTTATATCTTTCTCTGTTGGGTCGTGTTTATATCTTTCTCTGTTAGGTCGTGGTTATATCTTTCTCTGTTAGGTCATGGTTATATCTTTTTCTTTTAGGTTGTGGTTATGTTTTTCTCTATTGGGTCGTGGTTATATCTTTCTCTGTCAGGTCGTGGTTATATCTTTCTCTGTCAGGTCGTGGTTATATCTTTCTCTGTCAGGTCGTGGTTATATCTTTCTCTGGTGGGTCGTGGTTATATCTTTTTCTGTCAAGGTGTGGTTATATCTTTCTCTGTTGGGTTGTTGTTATATCTTTCTCTGTTGGGTCGTGTTTATATCTTTCTCTGTTAGTCGTGTTTATATCTTTCTCTGTTAGCTCGTGTTTATATCTTTCCCTATTGGGTCATGGTTATATCTTTCTCTGTCAGGTCGCGGCTATATCGTTCTCTGTTGGGTCGTGTTTATATCTTTCTCTGTCTGGTCGTGTTTATATCTTTCTCTGTTAGCTCGTGTTTATATCTTTCCCTATTGGGTCTTGGTTATATCTTTCACTGTTAGGTCGTGGTTTTATCTTTCTCTGCTGGGTTATGTTTATATCTTTCTCTGTCTGGTCGTGTTTATATCTTTCTCTGCTGAGTAGCGGTTATATCCTTCTCTGTTAGCTCGTGTTTATATCTTTATCTGTTGGGTAATGGTTATATTTTCTCTGTTAGCTTGTGTTTATATCTTTCTCTGTTGGGTCATGGTTATATTTTCCCTGTTAGGTCGTGGTTATATCTTTCTCTGTTGGGTCGTGTTTATATCTTTCTCTGTTAGGTCATGGTTATATCTTTTTCTTTTAGGTTGTGGTTATATCTTTCTCTATTGGGTCGTGGTTATATCTTTCTCTGTCAGGTCGTGGTTATATCTTTCTCTGTTGGGTCGTGGTTATATCTTTCTCTGTTAGATCATGGTTATATCTCTCTCTCTGTTGGTCATGTTTATATCTTTCTCTGTTAGGTCGCGTTCATATCATTCTCTGTTGGGTCATGGTTATATCTGTCTCTGTCAGGTCGTGGTTACATCTTTCTCTGTAGGGTCGTGTTTATATCTTTCTCTGTTGTGTCATGGTTATATCTTTCTCTGTTAGGTTGTGGTTATATCTTCCTCTGTTGGATCGTGTTTATACCTTTCTCTGTTAGGTCATGGTTATATCTTTCTCTGTTGGATCGTGTTTATATCTTTCTCTGTTAGTTCGTGGTTATAGCTTTCTATGTTAGCTCGTGTTTATATCTTTCTCTGTTGGCTCGTGTTTATATCTTCCTCAGTTGGATCATGTTTATACCTTTCTCTGTTAGGTCATGGTAATATCTTTCTCTGTTAGGTGGTGTTTATATCCTTCTCTGTTGGATCATGTTTATATCTTTCTCTGTTAGTTCGTGGTTTTATCTCTCTCTGTTGGGTGGTGGTTATAGCTTTCTCTGTTAGCTCGTGTTTATATCTTTCTCTATTGGGGCATGGTTATATCTTTCTCTGTTAGGTCGTGTTTATATCTTTCTCTGTTACGTCATGGTTATATCTTTCTCTGTTAGCTTGTGTTTATATCTTTCTCTGTTGGGTCATGGTTATATTTTCCCTGTTAGGTCGTGGTTATATCTTTCTCTGTTGGGTCGTGTTTATATCTTTCTCTGTTAGGTCATGGTTATATCTTTTTCTTTTAGGTTGTGGTTATATCTTTCTCTATTGGGTCGTGGTTATATCTTTCTCTGTCAGGTCGTGGTTATATCTTTCTCTGTTGGGTCGTGGTTATATCTTTCTCTGTTAGATCATGGTTATATCTCTCTCTCTGTTGGTCATGTTTATATCTTTCTCTGTTAGGTCGCGTTCATATCATTCTCTGTTGGGTCATGGTTATATCTGTCTCTGTCAGGTCGTGGTTACATCTTTCTCTGTAGGGTCGTGTTTATATCTTTCTCTGTTGTGTCATGGTTATATCTTTCTCTGTTAGGTTGTGGTTATATCTTCCTCTGTTGGATCGTGTTTATACCTTTCTCTGTTAGGTCATGGTTATATCTTTCTCTGTTGGATCGTGTTTATATCTTTCTCTGTTAGTTCGTGGTTATAGCTTTCTATGTTAGCTCGTGTTTATATCTTTCTCTGTTGGCTCGTGTTTATATCTTCCTCAGTTGGATCATGTTTATACCTTTCTCTGTTAGGTCATGGTAATATCTTTCTCTGTTAGGTGGTGTTTATATCCTTCTCTGTTGGATCATGTTTATATCTTTCTCTGTTAGTTCGTGGTTTTATCTCTCTCTGTTGGGTGGTGGTTATAGCTTTCTCTGTTAGCTCGTGTTTATATCTTTCTCTATTGGGGCATGGTTATATCTTTCTCTGTTAGGTCGTGTTTATATCTTTCTCTGTTACGTCATGGTTATATCTTTCTCTGTTAGGTCGTGGTTATATCTTTCTCTGTTTGGTCATGGTTATAGCTTTCTCTGTTAGCTCGTGTTTATATCTTTCTCTGTTGGGTAATGGTTATATTTTCTCTGTTTGGTCGTGGTTATATCTTTCTCTGTTGGGTCATGGTTATATCTTTCTCTATTGGGTCGTGGTTATATCTTTCTCTTTTAGGTTGTGGTTATATCTTTCTCTGTCAGGTCGTGGATATATCTTTCTCTGATGGGTCGTGGTTATATCTTTCTCTGTCAGGTCGTGGTTATATCTTTCTCTGTTAGGTCATGGTTATATCTTTCTCTGTTAGGTCATGGTTATATCTTTCTCTTTTAGGTTGTGGTAATATCTTCCTCTGTCAGGTCGTGCTTATATCTTTCTCTGATGGGTTGTGGTTATATCTTTCTCTGTCAGGTCGTGGTTATATCTTTCTCTGTTGGGTCATGTTTTCATCTTTCTCTGTTAGGTCGTGGTTATATCTTTCCCTGTTGGGTCATGTTTATATCTTTCTCTTTTAGGTCATGGTTATATCTTTCTCTTTTAAGTTGTGGTAATATCTTTCTCTGTCAGGTCGTGCTTATATCTTTCTCTGATGGGTCGTGGTTTATCTTTCTCTGTCAGGTCGTGGTTATATCTTTCTCTGTTGGGTCGTGTTTATCTCTTTCTTTGTTGGGTCATGTTTATATCTTTCTCTATAGGGTCATGGTTATATCTTTTACTGTTAGGTCATGCTTATATCTTCCTATGTTGGGTCGTGGTTATATCTTTCTCTCTTAGATCGTGGTTATAGCTTTCTCTGTTGGGTCGTGTTTATCTCTTTCTTTGTTGGGTCATGTTTATATCTTTCTCTATTGGGTGATGGTTATATCTTTTACTGTTAGGTCATGCTTATATCTTCCTATGTTTGGTCGTACTTATATCTTTCTCTGTTATGTCATAGTTATATTTTTCTCTGTTAGGTCGTGTTTATATCCTTCTCTGTTGGGTCATGTTTATATCTTTCTCTGTTAGCTCGTGGTTATATCTTTCTCTCTTGACTCGTGGTTATATCTTTCTCTGCTAGGTCATGGTTGTAACTTTCTCTGTTGGGTCGCTGTTGTATCTTGCCCTGTTGGGTCATGTTTATATCTTTGTCTGTTAGCCCGTGTTTATATCTTTCTCTCTTGACTCGTGGTTATATCTTTCTCTGTTGGGTCATGGTTATAACTTTCTCTGTTGAGTCGTGGTTATACCCTGCTCTGTTAGGTCACGGTCATATCTTTCTCTATTAGGTCGTCGTTATTTCCTTCTCTGTTGGCTCGTAGTCATATCATACTTTTTATTAACATCATTGTCTCCACCAATCTTTTTCTGTTGGGTCATGTTTATATCTTTCTTTGTTAGATCGTGGTTATATCTTTCTCTGTTAGGTCGTGGGTATATCTTTCTCTGTTGTGTCATGATTATATCTTTCTCTGTTAGATCGTGGTTAAATCTTTCTCTGTTGGGTCATGGTTATATGTGTCTCTGTCAGTCGTGGTTATATCTTTCTCTGTTGGGTCGTGTTTATATCTTTCTCTGTTGTGCCATGGTTATACCTTTCTCTGTTAGGTCGTGGTTATATCTTCCCCTGTTGGGTCGTGTTTATACCTTTCTCTGTTAGGTCATGGTTAAATCTTTCTCTGTTAGGTCGCGGCTATATCCTTCTCTGTTGGCTCGTGGTCATATCTTACTTTTTATTAGCATCACTGTCTCCATCAATCTTTCTCTGTTGGGTCGTGTTTATCTCATTCTCTGTTGGGTCGTGGTTATATCTTTCTCTGTTAGGTTGTGGTTATATCTTTCTCTGCTGGGACATGTTTATATCTTTCTCTGTCGGGTCGTGTTTATATCTTTCCCTGTTGGGGCATGGTTAGATCTTTCTCTGTTAGGTCGTGGTTATATCTTTCTCTGATTGTGGTTATATCTTTTTCTGTTAGGTCATGGTTATATCATTCGCTGGTGGGTCGTGTTTATATCTTTCTCTGTCGGGTCGTGTTTATATCTTTCTCTGTTGGGTCATGGTTATATCTTTCTCTGATCGTGTACATAGTTTTCTCTGTTGGGTCATGGTTTTTCTTTCTCTGTTAGGTCGTGTTTATATCTTTCTCTGTCGGGTCGTGTTTATATCTTTCTCTGTTGGGTCATGGTTATATCTTTCTCTGATCGTGTACATAGTTTTCTCTGTTGGGTCATGGTTTTTCTTTCTCTGTTAGGTCGTGGGTATATCTTTCTCTGGTGGGTCGTGGTTATATCTTTCTCTGTCATGTCGTGGTTATATCTTTCCCTGCTGGCTTGTGTTTATAGCTTTCTCTGTTAGCTCGTGGTTATATCTTTTTCTGTTAGGTCGTGGTTATATCCTTCTCTGTTGGCTCATTGTCATTCCTTACTTTTTATTAGCATCATTGTCTCCATCAATCTTTCTCTGTTGGGTCATGGTTATATCTTTCTCTGTCAGGTCGTGGCTATATCTTTCTCAGTTAGGTTGTCGTTATATCTTTCTCTGTTAGGTCGTGGTTATATCCTTCTCTGTTGGCTCGTGGTCATATCTTTCTCTGTTGGGTCGTGTTTATATCGTTCTCTGTTAGCTCATATTTATATCTTTCGCTATTGGGTCATGGTTATATCTTTCCCTGTTAGGTCGTGGTTATATCTTTCTCTGCTGGGTCATGTTTATATCTTTGTCTGTCTGGTCGTGTTTATATCTTTCTCTGTTGAGTAGCGGTTATATCCTTCTCTGTTGGCTCGTGGTCATATCTTACCTTTTATTAGCATCACTGTCTCCATCAATCTTTCTCTGTTGGATCGTGTTTATATCATTCTCTGTTGGCGACCCAACAGAGAATGATATAAACATGGTTATATCTGATATAAACATGGTTATATCTTTCTCTGTTAGGTTGTGGTTATATCTTTCTCTGTTATGTCGTGTTTATATCCTTCTCTGTTGGGTCATGATTAAATCTTTATCTGTTAGTTTGTGGGTATGTCTTTCTCTGTTGGGTCGTGGTTATATCTTTCTCTGCTAGGTCGTGTTTATATCCTTCTCTATTGGGTCATGTTTATATCTTTATCTGTTAGTTTGTGGGTATGTCTTTCTCTGTTGGGTCGTGGTTATAGCTTTCTCTGTTAGCTCGTGTTTATATCTTTTTCTGTTGGGTAATGGTTAGATTTTCCCTGTTAGCTCGTGCTTATATCTTTCTCAGTTGGGTCATTGTTATATTTTCACTGTTATGTCGTGGTTATATCTTTCTCTGTTGGGTCGTGTTTATATCTTTCTCTGTTAGGTCGTGGTTATATCTTTCTCTGTTAGGTCATGGTTATATCTTTTTCTTTTAGGTTGTGGTTATGTTTTTCTCTATTGGGTCGTGGTTATATCTTTCTCTGTCAGGTCGTGGTTATATCTTTCTCTGTCAGGTCGTGGTTATATCTTTCTCTGTCAGGTCGTGGTTATATCTTTCTCTGGTGGGTCGTGGTTATATCTTTTTCTGTCAAGGTGTGGTTATATCTTTCTCTGTTGGGTTGTTGTTATATCTTTCTCTGTTGGGTCGTGTTTATATCTTTCTCTGTTAGTCGTGTTTATATCTTTCTCTGTTAGCTCGTGTTTATATCTTTCCCTATTGGGTCATGGTTATATCTTTCTCTGTCAGGTCGCGGCTATATCGTTCTCTGTTGGGTCGTGTTTATATCTTTCTCTGTCTGGTCGTGTTTATATCTTTCTCTGTTAGCTCGTGTTTATATCTTTCCCTATTGGGTCTTGGTTATATCTTTCACTGTTAGGTCGTGGTTTTATCTTTCTCTGCTGGGTCATGTTTATATCTTTCTCTGTCTGGTCGTGTTTATATCTTTCTCTGCTGAGTAGCGGTTATATCCTTCTCTGTTAGCTCGTGTTTATATCTTTATCTGTTGGGTAATGGTTATATTTTCTCTGTTAGCTTGTGTTTATATCTTTCTCTGTTGGGTCATGGTTATATTTTCCCTGTTAGGTCGTGGTTATATCTTTCTCTGTTGGGTCGTGTTTATATCTTTCTCTGTTAGGTCATGGTTATATCTATTTCTTTTAGGTTGTGGTTATATCTTTCTCTATTGGGTCGTGGTTATATCTTTCTCTGTCAGGTCGTGGTTATATCTTTCTCTGTTGGGTCGTGGTTATATCTTTCTCTGTTAGATCATGGTTATATCTCTCTCTCTGTTGGTCATGTTTATATCTTTCTCTGTTAGGTCGCGTTCATATCATTCTCTGTTGGGTCATGGTTATATCTGTCTCTGTCAGGTCGTGGTTACATCTTTCTCTGTAGGGTCGTGTTTATATCATTCTCTGTTGTGTCATGGTTATATCTTTCTCTGTTAGGTTGTGGTTATATCTTCCTCTGTTGGATCGTGTTTATACCTTTCTCTGTTAGGTCATGGTTATATCTTTCTCTGTTGGATCGTGTTTATATCTTTCTCTGTTAGTTCGTGGTTATAGCTTTCTCTGTTAGCTCGTGTTTATATCTTTCTCTGTTAGCTCGTGTTTATATCTTCCTCAGTTGGATCATGTTTATACCTTTCTCTGTTAGGTCATGGTAATATCTTTCTCTGTTAGGTGGTGTTTATATCCTTCTCTGTTGGATCGTGTTTATATCTTTCTCTGTTAGTTCGTGGTTTTATCTCTCTCTGTTGGGTGGTGGTTATAGCTTTCTCTGTTAGCTCGTGTTTATATCTTTCTCTATTGGGGCATGGTTATATCTTTCTCTGTTAGGTCGTGGTTATATCTTTCTCTGTTTGGTCATGGTTATAGATTTCTCTGTTAGCTCGTGTTTATATCTTTCTCTGTTGGGTAATGGTTATATTTTCTCTGTTTGGTCGTGGTTATATCTTTCTCTGTTGGGTCATGGTTATATCTTTCTCTATTGGGTCGTGGTTATATCTTTCTCTTTTAGGTTGTGGTTATATCTTTCTCTGTCAGGTCGTGGTTATACCTTTCTCTGATGGGTCGTGGTTATATCTTTCTCTCTCAGGTCGTGGTTATATCTTTCTCTGTTGGGTCATGTTTTCATCTTTCTCTGTTAGGTCGTGGTTATATCTTTCCCTGTTGGGTCATGTTTATATCTTTCTCTTTTAGGTCATGGTTATATCTTTCTCTTTTAAGTTGTGGTAATATCTTTCTCTGTCAGGTCGTGCTTATATCTTTCTCTGATGGGTCGTGGTTTATCTTTCTCTGTCAGGTCGTGGTTATATCTTTCTCTGTTGGGTCGTGGTTATATCTTTCACTGTTAGATCGTGGTTATAACTTTATCTGTTGGGTCGTGTTTATATCTTTCTTCGTTAGGTCATGTTTATATCTTTCTCTATAGGGTCATGGTTATATCTTTTACTGTTAGGTCATGCTTATATCTTCCTATGTTGGGTCGTGGTTATATCTTTCTCTCTTAGATCGTGGTTATAGCTTTCTCTGTTGGGTCGTGTTTATCTCTTTCTTTGTTGGGTCATGTTTATATCTTTCTCTATTGGGTGATGGTTATATCTTTTACTGTTAGGTCATGCTTATATCTTCCTATGTTTGGTCGTACTTATATCTTTCTCTGTTATGTCATAGTTATATTTTTCTCTGTTAGGTCGTGTTTATATCTTTCTCTGTTAGCTCGTGGTTATATCTTTCTCTCTTGACTCGTGGTTATATCTTTCTCTGTTGGGTCATGGTTGTAACTTTCTCTGTTGGGTCGCTGTTGTGTCTTGCACTGTTGGGTCATGTTTATATCTTTGTCTGTTAGCCCGTGTTTATATCTTTCTCTCTTGACTCGTGGTTATATCTTTCTCTGTTGGGTAGTGGTTTTAACTTTCTCTGTTGGGTCGTGGTTATACCCTGCTCTGTTAGGTCACGGTCATATCTTTCTCTATTAGGTCGTCGTTATTTCCTTCTCTGTTGGCTCGTAGTCATATCATACTTTTTATTAACATCACTGTCTCCACCAATCATTTTCTGTTGGGTCATGTTTATATCTTTCTTTGTTAGATCATGGTTATATCTTTCTCTGTTAGGTCGTGGGTATATCTTTCTCTGTTGTGTCATGATTATATCTTTCTCTGTTAGATCGTGGTTAAATCTTTCTCTGTTGGGTCATGGTTATATGTGTCTCTGTCAGTCGTGGTTATATCTTTCTCTGTTGGGTCGTGTTTATATCTTTCTCTGTTGTGCCATGGTTATACCTTTCTCTGTTAGGTCGTGGTTATATCTTCCCCTGTTGGGTCGTGTTTATACCTTTCTCTGTTAGGTCATGGTTAAATCTTTCTCTGTTAGGTCGGGTTTATATCCTTCTCTGTTGGGTCGTGTTTATATCTTTCTCTGTTAGTTCGTGGTTATATCTTTCTCTGTTGGGTCGTGGTTATAGCTTTCTGTTAGCACATGTTTATATCTTTCTCTGTTGGGTCATGGTTATATCTTTCTCTGTTAGGTCGTGTTTTTATCTTTCTCTGTTACGTCGTGGTTATATCTTTCTCTGTTAGGTCGTGGTTATATCTTTCTCTATTGGGTCGTGGTTATATCTTTCTCTGATGGGTCGTGGTTATATCGTTCTCTGTTAGGTCGTCGTTATATCTTTCTCTGTTAGGCCGTGGTTATATCCTTCTCTGTTGGCTCGTGCTCATAACTTTCTCTGTTGGGTCATGGTTTTTCTTTCTCTGTTAGGTCGTGGGTATATCTTTCTCTGGTGGGTCGTGGTTATATCTTTCTCTGTCAGGTCGTGGCTATATCTTTCTCTGCTGGCTTGTGTTTATAGCTTTCTCTGTTAGCTCGTGGTTATATCTTTATCTGTTAGTTTGTGGGTATGTCTTTCTCTGTTGGGTCGTGTTTATAGCTTTCTCTGTTAGCTCGTGTTTATATCTTTTTCTGTTGGGTAATGGTTATATTTTCCCTGTTAGCTCGTGTTTATATCTTTCTCTGTTGGGTCATTGTTATATTTTCACTGTTATGTCATGGTTATATGTTTCTCTGTTGGGTCGTGTTTATATCTTTCTCTGTTAGGTCATGGCTATATCTTTCTCTGCTGGCTTGTGTTTATAGCTTTCTCTGTTAGCTCGTGGTTATATCTTTTTCTGTTAGGTCGTGGTTATATCCTTCTCTGTTGGCTCATTGTCATTCCTTACTTTTTATTAGCATCATTGTCTCCATCAATCTTTCTCTGTTGGGTCATGGTTATATCTTTCTCTGTCAGGTCGTGGCTATATCTTTCTCAGTTAGGTTGTCGTTATATCTTTCTCTGTTAGGTCGTGGTTATATCCTACTCTGTTGGCTCGTGGTCATATCTTTCTCTGTTGGGTCGTGTTTATATCGTTCTCTGTTAGCTCATGTTTATATCTTTCCCTATTGGGTCATGGTTATATCTTTCCCTGTTAGGTCGTGGTTATATCTTTCTCTGCTGGGTCATGTTTATATCTTTCTCTGTCTGGTCGTGTTTATATCCTTCTCTGTTGGGTCATGATTATATCTTTATCTGTTAGTTTGTGGGTATGTCTTTCTCTGGTGGGTCGTGGTTATATCTTTCTCTGTTAGGTCGTGTTTATATCCTTCTCTATTGGGTCATGTTTATATCTTTATCTGTTAGTTTGTGGGTATGTCTTTCTCTGTTGGGTCGTGTTTATAGCTTTCTCTGTTAGCTCGTGTTTATATCTTTTTCTGTTGGGTAATGGTTATATTTTCCCTGTTAGCTCGTGTTTATATCTTTCTCTGTTGGGTCATTGTTATATTTTCACTGTTATGTCGTGGTTATATGTTTCTCTGTTGGGTCGTGTTTATATCTTTCTCTGTTAGGTCATGGTTATATCTTTTTCTTTTAGGTTGTGGTTATGTCTTTCTCTATTGGGTCGTGGTTATATCTTTCTCTGTCAGGTCGTGGTTATATCTTTCTCTGTCAGGTCGTGGTTATATCTTTCTCTGTCAGGTCGTGGTTATATCTTTCTCTGGTGGGTCGTGGTTATATCTTTTTCTGTCAAGGTGTGGTTATATCTTTCTCTGTTGGGTTGTCGTTATATCTTTCTCTGTTGGGTCGTGTTTATATCTTTCTCTGTTAGTCGTGTTTATATCTTTCTCTGTTAGCTCGTGTTTATATCTTTCCCTATTGGGTCATGGTTATATCTTTCTCTGTCAGGTCGCGGCTATATCTTTCTCTGTTGGGTCGTGTTTATATCTTTCTCTGTCTGGTCGTGTTTATATCATTCTCTGTTAGCTCGTGTTTATATCTTTCCCTATTGGGTCTTGGTTATATCTTTCACTGTTAGGTCGTGGTTATATCTTTCTCTGCTGGGTCATGTTTATATCATTCTCTGTCTGGTCGTGTTTATATCTTTCTCTGCTGAGTAGCGGTTATATCCTTCTCTGTTGACTCGTGATCATATCTTGCCTTTTATTAGCATCACTGTCACCATCAATTTTTCTCTGTTGGGTCGTGTTTATATCATTCTCTGTTGGCGACCCAACAGAGAATGATATAAACATGGTTATATCTGATATAAACATGGTTATATCTTTCTCTGTTAGGTTGTGGTTATATCTTTCTCTGTTATGTCGTGTTTATATCCTTCTCTGTTGGGTCATGTTTATATCTTTATCTGTTAGTTTGTGGGTATGTCATTCTCTGTTGGGTCGTGGTTATATCTTTCTCTGTTAGGTCGTGTTTATATCCTTCTCTGTTGGGTCATATTTATATCTGTATCTGTTAGTTTGTGGGTATGTCTTTCTCTGTTGGGTCGTGGTTATAGCTTTCTCTGTTAGCTCTTGTTTATATCTTTCTCTGTTGGGTAATGGTTATATTTTCTCTGTTAACTTGTGTTTATATCTTTCTCTGTTGTGTCATGGTTATATTTTCCCTGTTAGGTCGTGGTTATATCTTTCTCTGTTGGGTCGTGTTTATATCTTTCTCTGTTAGATCGTGGTTATATCTCTCTCTGTTGGTCATGTTTATATCTTTCTCTGTTAGGTCGCGTTTATATCTTTCTCTGTTGGGTCATGGTTATATCTGTCTCTGTCAGGTCGTGGTTACATCTTTCTCTGTAGGGTCGTGTTTATATCTTTCTCAGTTGTGTCATGGTTATATCTTTCTCTGTTAGGTCGTGGTTATATCTTCCTCTGTTGGATCGTGTTTATACCTTTCTCTGTTAGGTCATGGTTATATCTTTCTCTGTTGGATCGTGTTTATATCTTTCTCTGTTAGTTCGTGGTTATAGCTTTCTCTGTTAGCTCGTGTTTATATCTTTCTCTGTTGGGGCATGGTTATATCTTTCTCTGTTAGGTCGTGTTTATATCTTTCTCTGTTATGTCATGGTTATATCTTTCCCTGTTAGGTCGTGGTTATATCTTTCTCTGTTGGGTCGTGTTTATATCTTTCTCTGTTTGGTCATGGTTATATCTTATTCTTTTAGGTTGTGGTTATATCTTTCTCTATTGGGTCGTGGTTATATCTTTCTCTGTCAGGTCGTGGTTATATCTTTCTCTGTTGGGTCGTGGTTATATCTTTCTCTGTTAGATCGTGGTTATATCTCTCTCTGTTGGTCATGTTTCTATCTTTCTCTGTTAGGTCGCGTTTATATCTTTCTCTGTTGGGTCATGGTTATATCTGTCTCTGTCAGGTCGTGGTTACATCTTTCTCCGTTGGGTCGTGTTTATATCTTTCTCTGTTGTGTCATGGTTATATCTTTCTCTGTTAGGTCGTGGTTATATCTTCCTCTGTTGGATCGTGTTTATACCTTTCTCTGTTAGGTCATGGTTATATCTTTCTCTGTTGGATCGTGTTTATATCTTTCTCTGTTAGTTCGTGGTTATAGCTTTCTCTGTTAGCTCGTGTTTATATCTTTCTCTGTTGGGGCATGGTTATATCTTTCTCTGTTAGGTCGTGTTTATATCTTTCTCTGTTACGTCATGGTTATATCTTTCCCTGTTAGGTCGTGGTTATATCTTTCTCTGTTGGGTCGTGTTTATATCTTTCTCTGTTTGGTCATGGTTATATCTTATTCTTTTAGGTTGTGGTTATATCTTTCTCTATTTGGTCGTGGTTATATCTTTTCTGTCAGGTCGTGGTTATATCTTTCTCTGTTGGGTCGTGGTTATATCTTTCTCTGTTAGATCGTGGTTATATCTCTCTCTGTTTGTCATGTTTCTATCTTTCTCTGTTAGGTCGCGTTTATATCTTTCTCTGTTGGGTCATGGTTATATCTGTCTCTGTCAGGTCGTGGTTACATCTTTCTCCGTTGGGTCGTGTTTATATCTTTCTCTGTTGTGTCATGGTTATATCTTTCTCTGTTAGGTCGTGGTTATATCTTCCTCTGTTGGATCGTGTTTATACCTTTTGCTGTTAGGTCATGGTAATATCTTTCTCTGTTAGGTCGTGTTTATATCCTTCTCTGTTGGATCGTGTTTATATCTTTCTCTGTTAGTTCGTGGTTTTATCTCTCTCTGTTGGGTGGTGGTTATAGCTTTCTCTGTTAGCTCGTGTTTATATCTTTCTCTGTTGGGGCATGGTTATATCTTTCTCTGTTAGGTCGTGTTTATATCTTTCTCTGTTACGTCATGGTTATATCTTTCTCTGTTAGGTCGTGGTTATATCTTTCTCTGTTTGGTCATGGTTATAGCTTTCTCTGTTAGCTCGTGTTTATATCTTTCTCTGTTGGGTAATGGTTATATTTTCTCTGTTAGCTCGTGTTTATATCTTTCTCTGTTGGGTCATGGTTATATTTTCTCTGTTAGGTCGTGGTTATATCTTTCTCTGTTGGGTCGTGTTTATATCTTTCTCTGTTAGGTCATGGTTATATCTTTCTCTATTGGGTCGTGGTTATATCTTTCTCTGTCAGGTCGTGGTTATATCTTTCTCTGATGGGTCGTGGTTATATCTTCCTCTGTCAGGTCGTGCTTATATCTTTCTCTGATGGGTCGTGGTTTATCTTTCTCTGTTGGGTCGTGGTTATATCTTTCACTGTTAGATCGTGGTTATAACTTTATCTGTTGGGTCGTGTTTATATCTTTCTTCGTTAGGTCATGTTTATATCTTTCTCTATAGGGTCATGGTTATATCTTTTACTGTTAGGTCATGCTTATATCTTCCTATGTTGGGTCGTGGTTATATCTTTCTCTCTTAGATCGTGGTTATAGCTTTCTCTGTTGGGTCGTGTTTATCTCTTTCTTTGTTGGGTCATGTTTATATCTTTCTCTATTGGGTGATGGTTATATCTTTTACTGTTAGGTCATGCTTATATCTTCCTATGTTTGGTCGTACTTATATCTTTCTCTGTTATGTCATAGTTATATTTTTCTCTGTTAGGTCGTGTTTATATCCTTCTCTGTTGGGTCATGTTTATATCTTTCTCTGTTAGCTCGTGGTTATATCTTTCTCTCTTGACTCGTGGTTATATCTTTCTCTGTTGGGTCATGGTTGTAACTTTCTCTGTTGGGTCGCTGTTGTATCTTGCCCTGTTGGGTCATGTTTATATCTTTGTCTGTTAGCCCATGTTTATATCTTTCTCTCTTGACTCGTGGTTATATCTTTCTCTGTTGGGTCGTGGTTATAACTTTATCTGTTGGGTCGTGGTTATACCCTGCTCTGTTAGGTCACGGTCATATCTTTCTCTATTAGGTCGTCGTTATTTCCTTCTCTGTTGGCTCGTAGTCATATCATACTTTTTATTAACATCACTGTCTCCACCAATCTTTTTCTGTTGGGTCATGTTTATATCTTTCTTTGTTAGATCGTGGTTATATCTTTCTCTGTTAGGTCGTGGGTATATCTTTCTCTGTTGTGTCATGATTATATCTTTCTCTGTTAGATCGTGGTTAAATCTTTCTCTGTTAGATCGTGGTTATATCTCTCTCTGTTGGTCATGTTTATATCTTTCTCTGTTAGGTCGCATTTATATCTTTCTCTGTTGGGTCATGGTTATATGTGTCTCTGTCAGTCGTGGTTATATCTTTCTCTGTTGGGTCGTGTTTATATCTTTCTCTGTTGTGCCATGGTTATACCTTTCTCTGTTAGGTCGTGGTTATATCTTCCCCTGTTGGGTCGTGTTTATACCTTTCTCTGTTAGGTCATGGTTAAATCTTTCTCTGTTAGGTCGGGTTTATATCCTTCTCTGTTGGGTCGTGTTTATATCTTTCTCTGTTAGTTCGTGGTTATATCTTTCTCTGTTGGGTCGTGGTTATAGCTTTCTGTTAGCGCATGTTTATATCTTTCTCTGTTGGGTCATGGTTATATCTTTCTCTGTTAGGTCGTGTTTTTATCTTTCTCTGTTACGTCGTGGTTATATCTTTCTCTGTTAGGTCGTGGTTATATCTTTCTCTATTGGGTCGTGGTTATATCTTTCTCTGATGGGTCGTGGTTATATCGTTCTCTGTTAGGTCGTCGTTATATCTTTCTCTGTTAGGCCGTGGTTATATCCTTCTCTGTTGGCTCGTGCTCATAACTTTCTCTGTTGGGTCATGGTTTTTCTTTCTCTGTTAGGTCGTGGGTATATCTTTCTCTGGTGGGTCGTGGTTATATCTTTCTCTGTCAGGTCGTGGCTATATCTTTCTCTGCTGGCTTGTGTTTATAGCTTTCTCTGTTAGCTCGTGGTTATATCTTTTTCTGTTAGGTCGTGGTTATATCCTTCTCTGTTGGCTCATTGTCATTCCTTACTTTTTATTAGCATCATTGTCTCCATCAATCTTTCTCTGTTGGGTCATGGTTATATCTTTCTCTGTCAGGTCGTGGCTATATCTTTCTCAGTTAGGTTGTCGTTATATCTTTCTCTGTTAGGTCGTGGTTATATCCTACTCTGTTGGCTCGTGGTCATATCTTTCTCTGTTGGGTCGTGTTTATATCGTTCTCTGTTAGCTCATGTTTATATCTTTCCCTATTGGGTCATGGTTATATCTTTCACTGTTAGGTCGTGGTTATATCTTTCTCTGCTGGGTCATGTTTATATCTTTCTCTGTCTGGTCGTGTTTATATCCTTCTCTGTTGGGTCATGATTATATCTTTATCTGTTAGTTTGTGGGTATGTCTTTCTCTGGTGGGTCGTGGTTATATCTTTCTCTGTTAGGTCGTGTTTATATCCTTCTCTATTGGGTCATGTTTATATCTTTATCTGTTAGTTTGTGGGTATGTCTTTCTCTGTTGGGTCGTGTTTATAGCTTTCTCTGTTAGCTCGTGTTTATATCTTTTTCTGTTGGGTAATGGTTATATTTTCCCTGTTAGCTCGTGTTTATATCTTTCTCTGTTGGGTCATTGTTATATTTTCACTGTTATGTCGTGGTTATATCTTTCTCTGTTGGGTCGTGTTTATATCTTTCTCTGTTAGGTCATGGTTATATCTTTTTCTTTTAGGTTGTGGTTATGTCTTTCTCTATTGGGTCGTGGTTATATCTTTCTCTGTCAGGTCGTGGTTATATCTTTCTCTGTCAGGTCGTGGTTATATCTTTCTCTGTCAGGTCGTGGTTATATCTTTCTCTGGTGGGTCGTGGTTATATCATTTTCTGTCAAGGTGTGGTTATATCTTTCTCTGTTGGGTTGTCATTATATCTTTCTCTGTTGGGTCGTGTTTATATCTTTCTCTGTTAGTCGTGTTTATATCTTTCTCTGTTAGCTCGTGTTTATATCTTTCCCTATTGGGTCATGGTTATATCTTTCTCTGTCAGGTCGCGGCTATATCTTTCTCTGTTGGGTCGTGATTATATCTTTCTCTGTCTGGTCGTGTTTATATCTTTCTCTGTTAGCTCGTGTTTATATCTTTCCCTATTGGGTCTTGGTTTTATCTTTCACTGTTAGGTCGTGGTTATATCTTTCTCTGCTGGGTCATGTTTATTTCATTCTCTGTCTGGTCGTGTTTATATCTTTCTCTGCTGAGTAGCGGTTATATCCTTCTCTGTTGGCTCGTGGTCATATCTTGCCTTTTATTAGCATCACTGTCACCATCAATCTTTCTCTGTTGGGTCGTGTTTATATCATTCTCTGTTGGCGACCCAACAGAGAATGATATAAACATGGTTATATCTGATATAAACATGGTTATATCTTTCTCTGTTAGGTTGTGGTTATATCTTTCTCTGTTATGTCGTGTTTATATCCTTCTCTGTTGGGTCATGTTTATATCTTTATCTGTTAGTTTGTGGGTATGTCTTTCTCTGTTGGGTCGTGGTTATATCTTTCTCTGTTAGGTCGTGTTTATGTCCTTCTCTGTTGGGTCATATTTATATCTATATCTGTTAGTTTGTGGGTATGTCTTTCTCTGTTGGGTCGTGGTTATAGCTTTCTCTGTTAGCTCGTGTTTATATCTTTCTCTGTTGGGTAATGGTTATATTTTCTCTGTTAACTTGTGTTTATATCTTTCTCTGTTGGGTCATGGTTATATTTTCCCTGTTAGGTCGTGGTTATATCTTTCTCTGTTGGGTCGTGTTTATATCTTTCTCTGTTAGATCGTGGTTATATCTCTCTCTGTTGGTCATGTTTATATCTTTCTCTGTTAGGTCGCGTTTATATCTTTCTCTGTTGGGTCATGGTTATATCTGTCTCTGTCAGGTCGTGGTTACATCTTTCTCTGTAGGGTCGTGTTTATATCTTTCTCAGTTGTGTCATGGTTATATCTTTCTCTGTTAGGTCGTGGTTATATCTTCCTCTGTTGGATCGTGTTTATACCTTTCTCTGTTAGGTCATGGTTATATCTTTCTCTGTTGGATCGTGTTTATATCTTTCTCTGTTAGTTCGTGGTTATAGCTTTCTCTGTTAGCTCGTGTTTATATCTTTCTCTGTTGGGGCATGGTTATATCTTTCTCTGTTAGGTCGTGTTTATATCTTTCTCTGTTATGTCATGGTTATATCTTTCCCTGTTAGGTCGTGGTTATATCTTTCTCTGTTAGATCGTGGTTATAGCTTTCCCTGTTGGGTCGTGTTTATCTCTTTCTCTGTTTGGTCATGGTTATATCTTATTCTTTTAGGTTGTGGTTATATCTTTCTCTGTTAGATCGTGGTTATAGCTTTCCCTGTTGGGTCGTGTTTATCTCTTTCTTTGTTGGGTCATGTTTATATCTTTCTCTATTGGGTCATGGTTATATCTTTTACTGTTAGGTCATGCTTATATCTTCCTATGTTTGGTCGTACTTATATCTTTCTCTGTTATGTCATCGTTATATTTTTCTCTGTTAGGTCGTGTTTATATCCTTCTCTGTTGGGTCATGTTTATATCTTTCTCTGTTAGCTCGTGGTTATATCTTTCTCTCTTGACTCGTGGTTATATCTTTCTCTGTTGGGTCGTGGTTGTAACTTTCTCTGTTGGGTCGCGGTTGTATCTTGCCATGTTGGGTCATGTTTATATCTTTGTCTGTTAGCCCGTGTTTATATCATTCTCTCTTGACTCGTGGTTATATCTTTCTCTGTTGGGTCGTGGTTGTGACTTTCCCTGTTGGGTCGCTGTTGTATCTTGCCCTGTTGGGTCATGTTTATATCTTTGTCTGTTAGCCCGTGTTTATATCTTTCTTTCTTGACTCATGGTTATATCTTTCTCTGTTGGGTCGTGGTTATAACTTTCTCTGTTGGGTCGTGGTTATACCCTGCTCTGTTAGGTCACGGTCATATCTTTCTCTATTAGGTCGTCGTTATTTCCTTCTCTGTTGGCTCGTAGTCATATCTTACTTTTTATTAACATCACTGTCTCCACCAATCTTTTTCTGTTGGGTCATGTTTATATCTTTCTTTGTTATATCGTGGTTATATCTTTCTCTGTTAGGTCGTGGGTATATCTTTCTCTGTTGTGTCATGATTATATCTTTCTCTGTTAGATCGTGGTTATATCTTTCTCTGTTGTGTCATGGTTATATCTTTCTCTGTTAGATCGTGGTTATATCTCTCTCTGTTGGTCATGTTTATATCTTTCTCTGTTAGGTCGCATTTATATCTTTCTCTGTTGGGTCATGGTTATATGTGTCTCTGTCAGTCGTGGTTATATCTTTCTCTGTTGGGTCCTGTTTATATCTTTCTCTGTTGTGCCATGGTTATACCTTTCTCTGTTAGGTCGTGGCTATATATTCCGCTGTTGGTTCGTGTTTATACCTTTCTCTGTTAGGTCATGGTTAAATCTTTCTCTGTTAGGTTGGGTTTATATCCTTCTCTGTTGGGTCGTGTTTATATCTTTCTCTGTTAGTTCGTGGTTATATCTTTCTCTGTTGGGTCGTGGTTATAGCTTTCTGTTAGCGCATGTTTATATCTTTCTCTGTTGGGTCATGGTTATATCTTTCTCTGTTAGGTCGTGTTTCTATCTTTCTCTGTTACGTCGTGGTTATATCTTTCTCTATTGGGTCGTGGTTATATCTTTCTCTGTCAGGTCGTGGTTATATCTTTCTCTGATGGGTCGTGGTTATATCGTTCTCTGTTAGGTCGTCGTTATATCTTTCTCTGTTAGGCCGTGGTTATATCCTTCTCTGTTGGCTCGTGCTCATAACTTTCTCTGTTGGGTCATGTTTATATCTTTCTCCATTATGTCGTGATTATATCTTTCTTTGTTGGGTCGTGTTTATATCCTTCTTTATTGACTCATGGTTATATCTTTCTCTGTTAGGTCGTGGTTATATCTTTCCCTGCTGGCTCGTGGTCATATCTTACTGTTTATTAGCATCACTGTCTCCATCAACCTTGCTTAATGTGTTAGAGTTATGGGGGAACATATTTGAGCATTTTCAGATCATCCTTTATGTATTTGGCGACGTTCATACATAGTTTGGGATATTCTGTGTTCATTAAACTTTTGCACGTAAATTTATTTAGAGAGAGGCATTCTATCACGAAACGATAAAGTAGTGTAGCGGCAAGATGGAAGCACTTTTTGTTTGGTTTAGTGAAGTCCCATGGCGACTAGTGGGCGAGGCCTAATTGCCTATATTTGGAGTGGCTAAACGGGGAATGTTCTGGTGGGAGTCTTTGCCCAAGCACGCCCACAAGAACACGCCCCTTTTCTCCACTCCAGATATGGTCAATTGGGTCACGCCCACTCGTAAACACTTATCTAAACCAATCAAAAGGAACGTCTATTTACCCCATGTTTGATTTAGAAGGAGAATCTGTGACAAAGCTTGCCCAATAGTAGAATAGCACAAAAGCGTCAAAGGTTCATTTTAAAGACCAAATTCAAATGACTACGCCCCTATACTACTACTTCTATCTACAAGATATGAGAAAAATCTTTAAATACCTCTTTTGGCTGTTTCTTGATGCGAATCGGCCAAATGTAGTAGTCCATGGGCCAGACTCCAAATTTTGAGCTATTGGTAACATTTGTGTGGAATAACCGACATGTATATTTCCAAGTGGTGTGATATCCATACTTTCGATTTTTATATGATAGACATCTGAAAAGGGCAGCTTTATTGAGAACGGTACACTACAATGGAGGCATCCCACTATAAGTGTGTGTTAGTGCGTTTTAAAAGAAATTAGTGAAACTTTTCAAATAAGGACTCCAGCGTATTATAGTTTTTCACAGGCTTGCATAGGGACATTTCACATCTACCATGGAAAAGAAAACCACATAATTATACTCTCTTCCAAAATTTTAAATTTTAATTTAAATGATTTTGTGAAATCTTGGTATTTTAAAAGAAATATAAAATACTTTTATTTTGTCACTCTCAATGTGTTCTTAATGTCTTTCCCTTTGGCAATGCCTTATTTAGCATTATTCTGCAACCATGTAAATTAAGTTTTATACAGCTATCTCAAAATCTATTTGATCTATAGATATTTTAGTAACCACACCCACATTCTAAGAATGCAGGGATATTTAACCTGTGAAGCTTTGTTCTACATCAAGCACTTATATTTGAAGATAATTAACTGTCTAACACCTAATTTGAGCTAGTGAATAATGAATGATGTTAGAATATACAATTTGCTAGGCAGTATTACAGTAGTTTCCTGTTATATAACGATGGCGATGGTGCAATACCAATACAAAGTTTCTGCGAATGTATGTGCATTCCACTAATCGAAATACAGGTCTATTACATTAATCATTGTAATTGTCGTCATCCTCCTCATCATTATCACTGTTATTTTCAAAATTCGCCATTAGTGTGCCATCATCTTGCTCAATGGATCGGTTTGCACATGAGTGAAGGGAGCACATGTCAGTACATTTTAGGCTATTTACCATGCAGGAAGATTTCGCGGGTAAACAAGCGCGTGTACATCTGCAGGCCAGCAGCTCAAGTACCATGTCAGGGGCTGGGAGTCCACTCATCCAATTAACTGTTAGTCCACTTCCATTACTGTATAAATTCCAGCCAAAATACTGAGGGTTGGGTGTATCTTGGTATTGAACCAAACATTGTCGCCAAATACGCACTTGATAGTTTGCTCTAATTATGTGCTTTCTGAGAGTATCTTGGCAAGGTGGTAGTTGTTCCTGGTCTAAATTTCCTTTTCTTGCACAGAAGATGATGTATCGCAGCTCATTCACCTTTGTTACTTTCTTGACCCCATACAAAGCACAGGTAAATGCCTCGAGTTCTTCGTTAAGCTCTGGAGAGACTTGGCAGTGGGTACCTAACATATTGAATGCTTGTAGATAACATGGGTTCGAGCGTACCCGTTTTAATGCATTCAGCTTTCCACGACCAGCTATTGCTTCAACAGTGTCGCATCCTGTGAATGAATGCAATCCAGGGAGTGCCATACATACTTCATTACCAAGGTGGCTGACATCAACATGTCTAGCACGGTTCTGTGTCCCACGCTTAATGTTTACTGGTGCTGGTATTCTGCTTGAGTTTGCCAAGAACAATGTCAGAACATCTGTATCCAAACAGCTTATGACAATTGATTTGATGCACTCAGTTGCTGCATGATTGACATGCAAAACAACACGTGTATCCGCTACTTCTTGATTTGTTTTCAAAGAAGGAACTTCTACACACTCATCTTCTGACAATTTGTAGCATTGCCTTTCATACGCAATGTACATTATTTTGCCTTTAAGTCTATTTCTGAATTTCTCACCTTTCCATTCACCACAAATAAATTGTATAAGGCTTGTCTTATTGTTTTGGCCACATAAAACTTTCGCCACTGTTGGACTTTTTGACCTCCGGAAATGTTCTTTAGATGGATGGCCCCACATGCGCCTCTGTTCTCACAAGTTACGATAAACATCGAAGAAAATGTCAATTCTCTTGCTATGGAAACCTTCAGCCATTACCATTGTGAATATTGTTTCAGCTAAATCCGAAAATGTTTTCTGAATGCTCTTGACCTTCTGTACTATGCTCATGCCGTCAATTATGCATGCCGATGGCTCAGGAATTATTTCTGCAAATGCAGTACCCGTAACTAATTCCTTGCCTAAAGCTGCTTTGTTTGTTTTGCGCATTGCCACAGCAGGCGTTGCCAGGGACCATGGAATGGTCCTAGAGGATGTTGTAAAACACCCATCATATCTAGCTTGCGGCTTTGTGTGATCACTGTCATGTGACCAAATAAGTTTCTGTCAGATTTAATTATCACTTCCTTTCCTTTTGTCTTGATAGCCTTGGTTTTACTCAGACTAGAAAATGGTTTGAGTTGTAGCCTAGTTAGTGGATTATTCAACTTCTTGATCGGCGTAGCACTTAGTCTTTGTTCATTGTATGCATCCTCTCCTTTTGATTGTGCTTCAACCAAATCTGGAATTGTATCTATTGGGGCGCTCACGGCCATTGAAATGTTGACAAGATCTGTCATATTGTCACTAAACGGATTTATCCGGTTATTTCAAGCATATCTAATACAGGCAATACATCTGACGCATCCCTACATATTCGCATGGGTGTCATGTCTGGGTGACTGAAGGAACCTTTTGAAACAGAAACCATTTCCATAAGTTGCCTGATACATGCACTTCTATAGTCTGCAGTAAGGTAATACTTCTGTGTTGCTTCTTTGTTGGTGCTGAAGCCTTTTGTCCCGCTGGGTGTCTGAGCATTTTTATTAACAGTTTCCTCAATTGTCTGATCCATGTGGATTCGGGCAAATGTATTTTGAGATCCTAGCTGGACACAAAAACCATCAGCACAGAGTTGTTTGTGTACCTCCGGGTGACTGTTTGGTAGACTCAACATATTATCTAAGTACCAGGGAAGGTACCATGCATAATTAGTTCTATCAAATTCAAAGCACCAAGGGATGATTTCTCGAATTGCTGCAAGGTGTAATGACCAGTTACCTTCTCACGATGCCCGCAGCAGGTTCAATAGAATCTGAACAAGATCAATGTATGACAACCAGAATGCTGACATGCTTCCATTGTTACTACGTAGATGATTGCGGTATCTGTCAAAATCAACAGCAACCTTCACAAAAGCATCACTGACAACAATAGTACTGAATGTTTCCTGAGATGTGTCATTTTTTTAAACTGTGATCGTCGACACTACGTCGTCTAATGAGTTGCTAGAATCTTGATCGGGGCAGTTTGATTGGACCCATTGAGCAAATCCCTTTATAATCAACCGCATGAATGCTTCATACACTAGCTTATGAACTCGAACAGCCCGGTTGTAATGACGCCCCTCAATGACTGCAGAGACAGATCCTTCTGCAATGATTCTGGTTTCAATACAAAAATCCTGGAATGCAGCATCTGCAAATCGCTTGCCGATAATGGCAAGTAGCATACAGGCTATGTGGAAGATTCTTAGTCGTGCCACTATCGGTTTGAACTTCATATTCTCTTTTCAGATAACTTCAACGACCTTTGCATACATAGCCTGGTCAAATACACACACAATCTCGTCTAGCTGCAAAGTTTAATTTTCATCACTTGACACAAAGCTTCATACACTGTTGAGAAGCTGGTTGCCAGGGCATCTATGGTTGGCAAATATCCGACATTGTCTTGAAGCACAGAAGTCGTGTTGCACACTTGTATATTAAAGCCCGTCCAACTGGTCACATCTTGGTGGGCAGCTTCTATTTGCCGTGTAAGTAACCGTGCTAAGTCTTTCAGAAAGGCTTGCAGCTTAGGTGTTTCCAAATCTACTTGACATGTTTTAACAATAGGTGGCCCACATCTTTCACCTGAATTATATGCTGGTAGACAATAGGGTGCTATTTCCAGACTACTATGCTTGGTATTCTCTACGACAGGCATTGGCTTTTCAATTTGTGGACCAATAATCATTTGTTGGACAGCAATACCATTTACTCTGTGTCGTTCCTTCTCTGATAAGAGTTTCCTCGAGTCTATCTATATTGTCATAAACGAGTGATGTAGGTATGTGTGGATAGATTTGTTCTGGCAAGCAAATCCCATATTCACTAAAGGATGCCAATTTCTGCAAAGCGAATGCTGTATCAATTTCTAGGAGCTTAGAGTTTGATATTGAATGGCCAATGCGAGTTAACACCTTACTAAGTTCTACATTACCAGTGAAGGTTTTTAAGCAAATGGTAGCAATATATGTTTGGGTGTCATAAACTTGCCACATGTGACATTGTAGATTATATCCTGCCCAAATGAATTTATGCATCTGTTTACTTTAGCGGTTGTCGATTTAGAATCATCGACATCTCCAGTTAGAAGGCATTTAAGAAAATGCTGTACAGGAAGAGGACGGCACAGTGCATCCTCGTTCAGCTCGATGGTTTGGTGGCCATGGAAGCTCTTGCTTTAACTCTTTTATTTTGGCTCGCAAGTACAGCGCTACCTGTTCCAGATGTTTATTGCTATCAGAAGCAATGTTCTTCCTTGTGTTTATTTCATCTGACAAATGTTTGTTCTCAATTGCAAGATCATAGATAGAAACGGTGTTTGGGAGTATCAATAACTTGCCTTTGTCATTTGCAAAAAATACAAGAGATTCACCAAATTCTGCTTCTACTCGTCTTCGCAAACATTTCTTCGTTTGATCAAGTACATGTGTTATCCCCATGTCTGTCATATATTGCACAAGCATTGCGGCTAGTTCAATGGTTGTTGCAATTTGTCCTTTGTCAATGATCTCTAGCCGTATATATTAAAACAGCTTTGTGTAAGCTTCACTCTCATTTTTTTTGCATAATCACTTGGCTAATCTAATATGTCATGTTCGCCTTTCGTTATTTTTTGTCTAGTATAATATTTATAGCATGAACTGTGATAGTGAGCTCTAGCAGCTACCATATCTTGACTTCCAAGCAACGCAGGAACACGCGTGTCGTGTTTCTCTATAGCTGCGCTTCTAACTGTGCTATCTGCACGTAGTTCTTTACAAAGAGTCAAAGGTTGTCGGATTGTTTTACTTTTGTAAAGTACTGTGTGACCCCTTATGCGAGCTGCATTTAGCCAGGTTGACCATGAGCTTATATCTTGTGTCGTAACCAGCTTTGTATTGTCATCAGTGCAGTGTATAATACACTCCTCAGTGTACGAGGTTTTACTGTGCTTTGAGCATGCATTTCCATTTTCTATTATTTCTTTTAAGCGGGCGTGCTAATGCTTTAGTAAAGTGATAGAGAAAATTTCTAAACCACGTGTTGTCAGAAATTAACAACGACTGTGCTCTAACACTCGCGCTTCAATGAATTTGACTCTCCCGAGAAAAATACCAAAGCTGTATAGTTGCTTGGAAATAAGTAAATTATAATTTACTTTTGATGGCAGTTTTCGATTATACCCCGGAACAAATATTACAGTACTCATTTTACTTTATCATTAATTTTGGATGCGTACAATTGTACTAACAAGCTACTTGTTACTGCTTTAATAAACACAGATTTTAAAATCTTGATGCGTATTGCTTGAATGACAAATATTGTTTTGAGCGGTTATTTGCTTTCCAATCTACTTGGTGATTTAGAAAATAGGGGTGGGTTAGACAAACTGCAATATCTTTGTGGGAAATCAACCGAGCGTCATCCCATATGTCTCAAAATGTGGCCAAAATATCGGGCGATGAGACTATTGCAATCTAATCGGTCTGAATTCATGGAAGGTAATTATATAGCAAACTGATCTGAAGTCTTTGACGAAAAAACATAAGATTTTTAATATAAATTGTTTTTTTATATATAATATAATAAACAGTTATGTTATTGTTTTACAAATTATTAAAACAATTATACCGCATCAGTTCACGCATATATTTCTGTTTTCAGAATGAAATAAATAGAAAAATTTCATTTCGATTATGTCACTGATTTTGTCATAAATTTCATCAGGTACCCTAACTTTCGTCGTGATTTCTCGAAAAAGCTGTCCTTCTCAAATGTCTATCACGTTGAAAAGTAAACTAGACATATTTCGCTACATAAAAACCATTACGACATTTATCACCCCACCCCCCCCCCCCCACCCTAATGTTACCAATATCCACCCTGACCCATGGACTATAGGGGTATATTACAGAAATAAATAGCATAGAATGGCTATGACCCTCTCAGAGGCGGAATTTCAGTTTAGTACTTTATCATAGTCTCCAAACGATTATGTTTTTGTTACTAATTCTATTAAATAGTCGAATAAAAACAGAATAAAATATGGAATACAAGAATATTTCTGATAAAGATATATAAATTTGCCTCTGTTCAATTTCTCTTCCAATTACTAAAAGAGAATTTGCTCACTTTTAGAGCTGTGCATGTTGATGATCGTCTGCGTCAGCCGGTCAGAGATACGCGAACATGCGCAGTTGCTCACATCACCGGCAATCGCATCAACTCACTCTATAGTGAAGGTTTGCGCACTTCCCATCTACTCTTATAAGATATCTATGTGAAATATCAAAAAGGTGCATGCCCTTGACCAGATTGGAGACTGCTGCTGCTACTGCTGCTACTACCACTGCTGCTGCTGCTACTACTACTACTACTGCTACTGCTATGGCTGCTGCTACTCTGCTGCTACTGCTGCTGCTACTGCTACTGCTGCTACTGCTAATGCTAATTTTCAATAAAAAATATATACTACTGTGATACAATAAACGCCATACATACCTTTTATGAGTAGGTTTTTTAAAAGGCCCTGGTAATTAATCATGTAGCCAACAAAACGTGAGTATGTCAGCACAAAAATGTCGTCAGCACTACAGAATATTGCCGCTGCCTGTTAATATTTCTCTTTACTTTGTGAAACAGTTTCCAAAATTGTCTGGGATTGTTTACGTTTGTAATTTAATAAGCAATAACCAACAGCACTGATATTAATATACGATCTCTGTGTACTTTGTGCAACAAATTCCTATATTCTCCCGGGTCGTTTTCATCTCATTCAATTAAATGATATTAGGCCTGTTTTTGATAGTGCATTTTATGGTTACCAATACAAATAATATCATATTGGGTATTCTAACAACAAAATGACTGAAGGCGGCAGTGAAATAAGGCAGCGCTCATCTCCTGTCTAGAGAGGAGAGGTGCGTATTTAACTGTTAATGCACACATTACAAATCTATTAAGATTTTCTCAATAATCCATATTAAATTACAAAATGGCACAGACAGGATTAAAACCATCACCATATGTATATACTCGGCACACAAGGACAGTGTTAACCTATCATCAAAACCTTCAATGGTGAAGCAAGCCAAAAGCGGTCTCTGCAGTGGTGTGCCAATCTACAGGCCAAGAGAAGACCATTTTTTGAAAACCTCCCATCGGAATGACTGTATCGATAGCCAATCCAGCCACTCCAGTGCTAAATTCCCCTGCCCCAAATAGTCCTCTCTTGGCCCACAGATGGGCACTCACTAAGCATATATTTTGACATTTGATTTAGCTCTTTGTGCTGTTCACCCATTCATGAATGTATGTCCCAAAATGCTGCATATGTATTTTGTCTTCTTTATCATACCTTACAGACCATGGGTAATAATCTATCTAGTTATGGTGCGGCAATTGGGTTGTTTTTATCTTTGTTCTCACAAGTCCAATGGTCATTGACGTTTCAATGCTTTCATCCACAATATGCTACACTGCTTTCATAGCGGCAATGCTTTCATCCACAATATGCTACACTGCTTTCGTAGCGTCAATGCTTTAACCCACAATATGCTACACTGCTTTCATAGCGTCAATGCTTTCATCCACAATATGCTACACTGCTTTCATAGCGTCAATGCTTTCATCCACACTATGCTACACTGCTTTCATAGCATCAATGCTTTTACCCTTAATATGCTACACTGCTTTCATAGCGTCAATGCTTTGATCCACAATATGCTACACTGCTTTCGTAGCGTCAATGCTTTCATCCACACTATGCTACACTGCTTTCATAGCATCAATGCTTTTACCCATAATATGCTACACTGCTTTCATAGCGTCAATGCTTTCATCCACAATATGCTACACTGCTTTCGTAGCGTCAATGCTTTCATCCACACTATGCTACACTGCTTTCATAGCGTCAATGCTTTCATCCACACTATGCTACACTGCTTTCATAGCATCAATGCTTTCATCCACACTATGCTACACTGCTTTCATAGCATCAATGCTTTTACCCTTAATATGCTACACTGCCTTCATAGCGTCAATGCTTTCATCCACAATATGCTACACTGCTTTCGCAGCGTCAATGCTTTCATCCACAATATGCTACACTGTTTTCGTAGCGTCAATGCTTTCATCCACAATATGCTACACTACTTTCATAGCATCAATGCTTTCATCCACACTATGCTACACTGCTATCGTAGCGTCAATGCTTTCATCCACAATATGCTACACTGCTTTCATAGCGTCAATGCTTTCATCCACACTATGCTACACTGCTATCGTAGCGTCAATGCTTTCATCCACAATATGCTACACTGCTTTCATAGCGTCAATGCTTTCATCCACAATATGCTACACTGCTTTCATAGCGTCAATGCTTTCATCCACAATATGCTACACTGCTTCATAGCATCAATGCTTTCATCCACACTATGCTACACTGCTTTCATAGTGTCAATGCTTTCATCCACAATATGCTACGCTGCTTTCATAGCGCCAATGCTTTCATCCACAATATGCTACGCTGCTTTCATAGCGCCAATGCTTTCATCCATAATATGCTACACTGCTTTCATAGCGGCAATGCTTTTACCCATAATATGCTACACTGCTTTCATAGCATCAATGCTTTTACCCATAATATGCTACACTGCTTTCATAGCATCAATGCTTTCATCCATAATATGCTACGCTGCTTTCATAGCGCCAATGCTTTTACCCATAATATGCTACACTGCTTTCATAGCATCAATGCTTTTACCCATAATATGCTACACTGCTTTCATAGCGCCAATGCTTTCATCCATAATATGCTACACTGCTTTCATAGCGCCAATGCTTTTACCCATAATATGCTACACTGCTTTCATAGCGCCAATGCTTTCATCCATAATATGCTACGCTGCTTTCATAGCGCCAATGCTTTCATCCATAATATGCTACACTGCTTTCATAGCGTCAATGCTTTTACCCATAATATGCTACACTGCTTTCATAGCATCAATGCTTTTACCCATAATATGCTACACTGCTTTCATAGCGCCAATGCTTTCATCCATAATATGCTACACTACTTTCATAGCGCCAATGCTTTCATCCATAATACGCTACGCTGCTTTCATAGCGCCAATGCTTTTTCCCATAATATGCTACACTGCTTTCATAGCATCAATGCTTTTACCCATAATATGCTACACTGCTTTCATAGCGCCAATGCTTTCATCCATAATATGCTACGCTGCTTTCATAGCGCCAATGCTTTCATCCATAATATGCTACACTGCTTTCATAGCGTCAATGCTTTTACCCATAATATGCTACACTGCTTTCATAGCATCAATGCTTTTACCCATAATATGCTACACTGCTTTCATAGCGCCAATGCTTTCATCCATAATATGCTACACTGCTTTCATAGCGCCAATGCTTTCATCCATAATATGCTACGCTGCTTTCGTAGCGTGTGTCGTCATATTCAACTAATATTAATTCCAATTTATCGGCTAATCATTGTGCCCACCTTACTAACACTTTCTAAATTTTTTCTTAAATTAAACCTAGGTCCTTGCGCCAACAACACAGATCTTTCAATTGCACACTTAAACGTATGTGGCCTAAAGAATAAAATTCATTTTGTCAAGGCTAACACTTCCAACTTTAATGTTATTGCCATTACTGAGAGAAATCTCATACCAACCATTAATAACGATACAGTTAAGCTTCCAGGTTAGCAAGAACATTATCGTAGAAACAGTCAACAGGTGTGGGGAGATGTATGTGTTAACAAATGTGGGAAGATGTATGTGTCAACAGGTGTGGAGAGATGTATGTGTCAACAGGTGTGGGGAGATGTATGTGTCAACAGGTGTGGGGAGATGTATGTGCCAAATTTAATACCTTAAACGCCTCACCCTTTCTGATCTCATCGTGCAATAACCCTTCAGTACTCCCCATCAAGTTCAAGATTTCTGATATATTTCCATTAAATTACCACAAACACATCGAAACTACATTTACCAGTAAAGGCCAGTAGTACAAGCTTTCACTACTCAGGGTCTTAAATATATCCCCTACCAGAAATACCGCGAAATAATGTATAAAAGCTTCATTAGGTCAAATCTGGAATACGCTGATCTTGTTTGAGATAATCTACCACAATAACTTATCACTTGGCTAGAATTGCATTTTTTTTTTAAAAGAAGCACTTCGAACAATGTGTGGCTAACATGTAGTGCACACACGGATGATCTATACATGTAGTGCACACACGGATGATCTATACATGTAGTGCACACACGGATGATCTATACATGTAGTGCACACACGGATGATCTATACATGTAGTGCACACACGAATGATCTATCCATGTAGTGCATACACGGATGGTCTAAACATGTAGTGCACACACGGATGATCTAAACATGTAGTGCACACACGGATGATCTATACAGGTAGTGCATACACTGATGATCTATACATGTAGTGCACACACGGATGATCTATACATGTAGTGCACACACGGATGATCTATACATGTAGTGCACACACGGATGATCTATACATGTAGTGCATACACTGATGATCTATACATGTAGTGCATACACGGATGATCTATACATGTAGTGCATACACGGATGATCTATACATGTAGTGCATACACGGATGATCTATACATTTAATATCTCAAACTTAGAACCCATATAATATCCCGTATTCGAATCTTATTACTCCTTGCAGATGTCATACAGAGATCTGTAATGGGTCATTTTTTTACAGCAACAATACTTGCCTGGAACACCCTACCTGCACCTGTTACAGCGTCTGATACATCACAAAGGTATAATAGTAAACCAAAGGCATTGCATAATATAAATCAACCTCATCCTGATGCGATGTTGGGCCCAGACTAGCTAACAGTACCATAAGCAGGCTCCCCAATGGTTGCAGTAGTCTTAATTGTTTGACAATTATTTGACGGAATTGTTTGACAATTACTTGACGACTTTGTGTTTGTGAACATTCCGATGAAAGCGATGAAACTGTTGAACATTATGTATTCCATTACCCACTTTTGAGGGAGCAAAGACTCATTTTCACAACGCTCCTCCTGATCAATGCTATTCTTCCTACAGTCACGCTAAGATAACTGTTGTATTGCGACACCGATGTAAACACACGAATGAATATCAAGGTATTAGAAGTTATTTGTCAATAGTTGCTATAGGGTGCTTCTAACAACATCAGCTCACAGATCAATTTCAAGCAAAATGTATTAGAATTTGTGTTAGGTAACTGGCAACACGACTAAAACATAATTTAACGATTGAACCAATGTACATATATGGGTACATAGTGATATATATATATATATATATATATATATATATATATATATATATATATATATATATATATATATATATATATATATATATATATATATATATATATATATATATATAATAAAACATATCTATCCGAAACAAAAATAGTCACTGCATATTGTTTCTGCAGCACCATTTAATATTCGTTGCACAGATTGTAGGCCGATCCTGATATATGCTGTATCTGGTATTAATATCTGACATCATGAGCGAGCAGCTGCCTTACATGCTTGCCGTGTATGGCAGACTTCAGACCGGGTTGGAACATGTTCCCTAGGCAGCTATGGCAGCATCTAGCTGGTCAGATTTCATACCTTCTCGGAGACACACTATTGGCAGCAGTGGGTGGTCTGTGGTCTTCAGGTAATTCTAGAAAGTCAATTTAATACAGTTACAATTATTACACATGATGTTACTTCTATGGGAAATACATACATTGTACTCAATGCTTATGAATCTAATATAAATGGCATCTTACGTTATTATAGTATAACCATGAAGCCCCACTTTGGCAATGTCAATGAACACATACAGGCAGGCTATTGAATCTAATATAAATGTCATGTTGCGTTATTATAGCATAACCCTAAAACCCCACTTTGCCAATGTCAGTGAACACATACAGGTAGGCTATTGAATCTAATATAAATGGCATCTTACGTTATTATAGCATAACCCTAAATCCCCACTTTGGCAATGTCAGTGAACACATACAGACAGTCTATTGAATATTTTGAGTCAAATTTGTTTCAAAATACCGAACATAGTTTTACCTATTTGATCTTTCGGGTTGAAAGTGTCAACGCGCGGCACATAGACTACTCCGCAACATATTTCTCAGTAATGAATTTTTACTATTCCACCTCAAGCAAACTGCAGATAAACTATGTATTCATACGTGTCTATGTTGGACATTCCAACACTACCATAATGAAGGCGCAGTAGGCCCCATACCGCAGTCATCACAACGCCATGTTAGACAAATGACGTCACACTATACACGCGCGTAATCAGCTTGTGTCAATTCAAATACAGTGTATCTAATATAACACTTGAGATACTGAACATAACATAACTTTTGAGTCAGCTAATATTAGCCTAAGTGGGTGGTTAGCCTATATATGTGTACGCACGTGTGCGAAGGCCTAGATGTTTGTGCACGTACGTGTGCGTAGATGATTGTGTACGTACGGGTACGTAGATGGTTGTGTACGTACATCTGCGTAGATGGCTGTGTACGTACATGTGCCTAGATGGCTCTGTACGTACATGTGCGTAAATGATTATGTACGTACGTGTGCGTAGCTGATTGCGTACGTACATGTGGGCAGATGGTTGTGTACGTACATGTGCGTAGATGGTTGTGTACGTATATGTGCGTAGATGAGGTTACGTACATGTGCATAGATGGTTGTGTACGTACATGTGCGTAGATGAGGTTACGTACATGTGCGTAGCTGATTGCGTACGTACATGTGGGTAGATGGTTGTGTACGTACATGTGCGTAGATGGTTGTGTACGTATATGTGCGTAGACGAGGTTACGTACATGTGCATAGATGGTTGTGTACGTACATGTGCGTAGATGAGGTTACGTGTATGTGCGTGGATGGTTGTGTACGTACATGTGGGTAGATGGTTGTGTACGTACATGTGCGTAGATGGTTGTGTACGTATATGTGCGTAGATGAGGTTACGTACATGTGCATAGATGGTTGTGTACGTACATGTGCGTAGATGAGGTTACGTGTATGTGCGTAGATGGTTGTGTACGTACGTGTGCGTAGATGATGGAATTTCTCCTCTCATTGTCTGTGGTCCTGTCACCAATCCAAACAAACACCTCACTTTTTGTATCCAATATAAAGACATCCTGGAATAATAAATAAATAAACTCATTCTTCAAACACTTGATATTGTGACCTCTTTCCTTATGTACAAGTTGAGGCGGCCTATCTACTGCCCCTCCCCCCACCCAATCCACGTTCCTCCTCCAATTATTTGTACTTACAATTCAGGGGCAGTCACTCTGTTACCATTGCATTTACTTACTATTCTCTGAGAAGAGTTATCTCCCATACGATTGACAATTTCCAGTCTGGCTTATTCTGTCTGATGCATTTAATAAAACGCTTTTTTTTCTTTTTTTGTACATTTAATAAAACACACACAGTTCGGATAACCGAATGATAAATAGCTTGCCGGATACATGTCTAGCTAGTCCCCACACACTGTGTACCCACATTTAAACAGATTTTAACACTTTGAACCAGCAATTACCAGAAGCTGATTCGACTGGGAGTTGATGCTGCCGATGGCGACGACTCTCAGTCAAATAAGTTTTAAACTATTCAACTGAATGTTTATTAAATAGTAAAGTCGCAAAAGCCATACATTTCATACCCTTACTATCTGACTACGTTATTTGATTGTGACAAGAGCTTACAAGTGACGTGGTTTGACAATGGCATCAGTCTCACTACACGGACTCGCCCATTTCTAGCTACGCTCCGCCTTCCATTTTACGCGTGTTGGAATGTATATACTTTGAATCACGAATATCCAGAATCCCAATTTCAAGGTAACTATACAGGCAAGGTCTTGAATATTTTGAAAATATGTCAACAACAACGCTCAGTTAAATTACTTTCAAAATATCCAACATAATGTTTAAATATTAAATCCATCAAAGACATACAGTTGGTACACTTAGTCGGCTTTTTAATGTTTATGACGGAGCTAGATACGTCCTTCATTATGCATTATGATTGTGGCGTCGGCCTACTTGTTACGTAATTGATTATAATTGAGTGACATGTCGGACCTCTCCATTACAGGCGCTACTATCTTTATTCAGTAATATATAGAAGCTGCTCACCTCGCTTTGAAAATCCGACATAGTGACATCGCCACTTTTCTCGAGATTGAACTCCATCACGCCAGTAGCGTCAGACAGCCTGATAGAAAGCATACAGATTTTTCAACAAGATGTGCGTATAATTACTATGTTAGTATAAGCTCAGGCATTGAACAGCGCGCTGCATAATAGCCACCCATACATTACCTAATGTGATCTATATGGGTGCATCTAATTACACCGAGAATGTCGTCCAGTCCCAGAAACAGTCAGGAGAGAACAGAATGTAGACCTTATAATGACTCTCCTGACATCATCATCATCAAATTATCATAGTTTTACGTGGTTTCCTGTATGGGTTATGCGATTATGACATTATATCTTATGCAGTAATTCCACACATCATGCAATGAAATGAAAATCGAAATGCTATTTGCATTTCCGCCAAATTATGACGTCATTTTGATGTCATAATGACGTCATAACCATATGGAATGTTGAGTCAAAACTGCCTTCAGTCGCAGGGGCCTACCATCGTCTTTGCATTCCTGTAACCGTTAAATATTCGAACAACCGTCATTTAAGTCTTCCTCTATATACATGGTAAAGGCTTGGCTACAAATGACGTCACTTTGACGTCATAATCTGCTTTTCCAAAATGACAACATTGGTTTTTAGACTTCCTTAAAAAGTTCACATGACAAAAAATATAATAGACCTTTCCCACATTAGCGTATTTTGGGAAAATACCTTCCCGGAATGCATCACTCATACCACTTCCGGTTGGTAACCGCGATAGCCAACGCGCACACAGCATTACTTCACTATGGGAATCAGACACAGTGCATTTTAAGCAGTGCATATGAGAAACTATGTTCATAATATTATTGAAGTTATTTATTATTAGACCATATTTCTATAGCGTTCTATTCCAACATCAAGTCGGTTCTAAAACGCTTTACAATTTTAAAAAGTTACAAACAAATAAAAATTTAGACAATATTAAAAATATAGACCTAAGACATAGTTAGCCTACTTAAAATACTATATGACAAAATCTACTATGTTAGTTTAATTATATAGTAAGTTAAAACCACAGTACAGAATGAAACGGCATTTAAAAGGGATAACCGTGGAAGTCTTTAAGAATTTACAAAGTATGATTTGAAAAGGTGTGTTTTGAGAGATGTTTTAAAGGTGGACAGTTTGTTAGTGTTTCGCAGATACAGTGACATGGCGTTCCATAACTTGGGTGCTCCTATTGAGAAACATCTGTCGCCATATGTCTTTGTGCGTGAACGTGGTACAGTTAGTGTGATGGAATTCTCGGATCTTAAGTTCTTAATCGGCTTGTATGGCTGCAACATGTTTGAATTAAAAGTTTATATTCCAGTCTCGATTCTATTGGCAGCCAGTGTAGCTCCTTGAGTATTGGCGTGATGTGACTATATCGAGATGTTCGTGTGATAATACGCGCCGCTGTGTTTTGCACCCGTTGAAGCTTGTTTGTCAATGTTCTTGGAAATCCGTACATCAGCCCGTTGCAGTAATCCAGTCTGGACGTAACAAGACAATTTACTAACGATTTTGTAGCATCGTTTGTAAGGTAGCTACGAATTTTGCCAATGTTCCTTAACTGCGAGTAAGCTGATCTGCATATAGAGTGTACTTGTTTTTCCATTGACATTGTGGAGTCGAATAACACACCTAAGTTGCGGACAATAGACGTTAGCGTGATATCTGCGTCTTCTACAGTGACTGGTAGACATTCAATGTGCTTACCTGAATTGCTAGACGCGAGAATAATCACCTCAGTCTTGTCACCATTTAGTTTCAGCATGTTGTTTGTCATCCAGATATGAATGTCTTTGATACACAGTTCGATTCGACTGATTGTATACTTATGATCTGTATTGTCATTAACTTTAAAAGCTAAGTACAGTTGTGTATCGTCAGCGTAGAAATGATATCCGAGATTGTGTTGTCGCACTATATCACCTAAAGGCGCTGTGTACATTGTATACGTATTCGGACACAGCACTGATCCCTGTGGAATTCCATACTCTAATTTGACTGGCTTAGATAGCTCACCATCTATCATAACTGATTGTAAACGATCACTAAGGTAGGAGCTTATCCAGGCCAGAGCCTTATCACCTATATGGAAGCAGTGCTCAAACCGATGTAACAGTACTTGATGGTCGATCGTATCGAATGCGGCCAAGAGATCATGAAAAACTAGCGGGGCGGCGCTACCTTTATCTAGCGATTCAAGTAGGTCATTGTGGACTTGAGTAAGGGCACTTTCCGTAGAATGAAATTTTCTATACACAGACTGTAATGGCTCCTGGAGATGGTTTTGCTTGAAGCTAGCTTTCTAAACGTTTGTCAATAACTTTCTCAAGTACTTTGGAAATGAACGGCAAGTTAGATACAGGTCTGTAATTTTTAAACGTATTGTGGTCAAGTTCAGGGTTTTTTCAAGATCGGTCATATCTGGGCACATTTGAGGGTTTTGGGAACGTCACCAGACTGTAATGACGTGTTGAAGTCATACATCATTGGAAAGCCAAGCCAATTTTCTATACATTTATGTATTAGTTTTTAGTTTTGTAAAATTTAATACAGTTGATTGCAATTTTAAAATATCCCCTATTGATCACCTGATTTAATCACTCTTTAAGTCGAATGGTGTATTTTATATACGCAAATAACTCAGTGAAAACGTTACAAAAATATAAAAAATAATGCATTAATGTTTCGGCAATTGAATGTGGTTTCCAATGATATATGATTTAAACAATATAATGATTTTAGTTTATCATAGGAATCGTTTAGATTGCTGTGTATTTTAGCGCAAAAGTAACTCAATGTGGGTCAACGGCTTGTTGGCGCTTATACCGGCCAGCAGTTTTGCCCTGAGTGTTGATTTAGGGAAAGCCCGGCGTAATGTGGGAAAGGTATATAGGAGAGAGACTAGTATGTCAGCTTACTGCAGCTCACGTGCAAGCGCGTGTCCGTTATTATAACAATACATGCCTGGCCGGTATTAAATTTGACAGTTGACCTTCATATATGTTATATTTAATTATGCATATGACTAACATGATAGGTTATTTACTGTTATTTATGCCTGGTGAGCGAGTAGTTTTCTTCGCAACCCGTCTGCTGACAAAGGATATGATATACCAACATTATCCTTGAAGCATGAGGAATGATATCCTTGTGGATCTAGAGGTTAAAGGCCACACTGACCTTGAAGCGTAGGTCGAGGTCACGATTGTAAGCAAATGACTATATTTCAATTAGAATTACATTAGATACTTGACATGTTAGATATATCATTCCCACTGAATAATAATAATTCTATGTTCTATGCTGACATAATAGTTATATGTTCTATGCTGACATAATAGATCAATAATCAGATTAACCCTTTTAAGATTTTAGGCACGATTCGACGCATTCTTTGCAATATATGAACTGCTATAACTTATGTTGAATACTTTGAAGCAGATGTAGGCTGGACATATCCGCCAAAGCACAATCAGTAACAGCTCCCTGTCAAATTACTTAAACTATACAACGCCCTATCTGTATGGTTCACCTGATATCAAGTTGTGGGATTTTAGGAATAAAAGGGTTATATGCGTTACGTATTCAGAATTTCCAATGACTTTACTTGGAAATAACTGTAAATAAAAATGTTTTTTTAATACATTTCAGACTTACACAGTTTATAAATTCTGGACCAGTTTCTCTCTATGTAATTGCCATCCCTGTAGAGACGCCGTGATTTCAAGTTTAAAAGTCAAATCGATTATTTTGAGAAACTGACCATTGAATATGCGAGCATATAATCATAGATGATTGCAAGGTCCCTATAATTAGGAAGGGCAGAGGGGAGCCACACGTAGACAAAGCCAATTAAGTTTTGCGATGGCGCTGTCATAATGATTGTTTCGTTTTGAAGTTCTGCAGACCAAGTCAGAAATATGCAATTATGCACTTATAAATGAACTTCGGCTATAGTGCATTTAGACTATGGCGATAACTAATTTTGAGATATATAATGGAATGTCAGATCATAACGAACGGTACTACAAAGCGAAGTCATAAATTCGCGTAATGAGCCAATACACTTTTGGTCACTTCAAAAGCTGCAAATATGCAGCTGCGGAATTAACACGTTGCGAGTTTGTGTGGACTTCTGTCAATGGCAATAGATTTTGGCAAAATGATTTTGAATTATGCGGACATGTAATTCTGAGTCATGCGACGAAATTTCAATAGGCACTCCATGTCATAGCTATCAATGAGCAATTTTGGCAGTCCCATTGCGAAACATGTACAAAATTCTTACGGTTTATCATTCTTATCATTCGTAGATTAAATGATAAGTACAAAACAAAGACGAATAGGGTAATGTGCATTTCTGATGAGGTCTGGATTACTGAGCGTTGTTAAAAGAGAGGTAGAGCGAGAAGGAATTGACCGTTGGAACGGCCTGAAATTCCAAACTAGTGATTCCGAATACTTCGGAATGACAGTTTGCTCTAAGCAGGAGTGATAATAGTCAAATTCTTCTTGTCATAGCGAAGATTAAGAGCTATTAGGGACTTGAGTGTAATCTACCTTGGAATGAGTTAAAATCACATTCTAGTGAATATATATTTTAACTTTCCTGTGTGGGAGGTATGTAAAATCTGAATTATTCAAAGTGCAGATTTTGGATATAAAAGATTACTCTAATACGGTTCGTTTGCCTATACACCAGGATCTTTCATCTGGCTGGTGAGATAACACATACGCGTCTCTATAGTTACGGTAATACTTTATTAATATCAAATAACGCTGGGACACTGTCACTGGCTCGTTTGCACAGTTAGCCACAATCCACAGTTTGATATTCAAGTCGTGGAGTGGGACCAACTATCCAAAACAACAAGTGACCGTGCCCAACGCCAAACTCCAACTGACTGCCGTCCCATGTTCTATTCGAACCATGTGACGTCAGTCCATAGTCACAAACCTTGGTGACAAACAGTTGCACCTGATCCGTGACAACACGTTCACTATATACAGTACGTATTACTAGATTAACTACAACAATAAGGTATGGACACAATATATTCAACAATCCTCTTTCGTATAAGCCTGGTGTGTATATAATCCGTAGTAGTGTATGTAAATCAACGGCGGTGTGTGTCACTGTCGATGTATGCTAGTTCACGTGTGTGCTTATCTGTGGGCGTGGCTTGTTCATTTATTCATGCATGTGGTGTGACTGTCCTGTGCGCGCGTGCATGGGTCCTCTGTGTGCTCCTTTATGGTCGTGTGTGTATATCCAGTTCTGTCCTGGATTGTGCTGTGTATATTCCGTATCCTGGTGCGCATGTGGTATATGTCTGTTTATGATTCGTGTGGTCAGTTGTGCGTTCTTGCGCGTGTGCTCAAACTCTCCCGTCCTCTGTACCATATTACGCTGCATTCTGATTTTGAATTCATGATGAGAAGTGCTATAGGGTCAAGCCGTGGACACAGCCACTACGTCGGTTGGCTTTGTTGGCGTACAACAAAGGTCAGTCAACATAATGGCTGGACATTTACTGATGGTAGAGACCATTGATGTTATCGTTGAAACGAACGTTGCACAAATTAGTCTTGAATCATTATGGCCGTTAAAGGTCATAATGGCGCTCGAGTGCACGGATCGGTCAACAAGATGATATCAGTGATTTCTACCACAGGGTTAGGAATGATGGTGTGCCGGGCCAGGATTGGCTGAGGCGAGGGTTGATGAGCGCGCTATATATTTGTATGCCTTGCGCAACCGGGATCTACCTTTTGAGATCACTCTGTAGATCACGTGTTGGTTCACTTTTCGGTCCACCTTTTTATAGTATAAACATGAAGCTAAATATTAGTTAGAAGTTTTAGTCGGAGTATAGTTATGATTGTTACAGAGAATAAATTCACAGTATGATACAAGTTTGAAGTTGCTGTTTGTCGATACAAGTATTAATAGCTAGCTTGATGCAGAAAGACCAGAGAGAAACACTTTGGCACGAATCTAAGAATCTTCGATAAATCAGATGGGCCGGAGACGGATATAAATATTTGATCACAGAATCAAAGGCGAGCCGCGTCCCCCACTTGAATTCAGGTAAATTTGAAAAGCAATGCGCTGCTGCTGGTCAAGAATTTATAAGATGATATATTTAGTTTTTCGCGAATTATTTACATAAATTTACACAAATGCATTTTCAACTGTTTTAATGGACCATTAATTTGTTATGACAGAGCGCAGTCCGTGTGCAAAATGTCACGGACAGATGAAACTGAAATGATGCAAGGCTACAAGCACTCTAATCGGATCCATCACACGAGTTCACAGTATTGAGTATCCTGGCATGGTTCAACTGAGAAGTGGAGGACGCGCAGAAGCTTGGAGTCCATCCTCTGTAGCTGTACCGACATTGGAACTCGCAGTGTAACAGGAAATTGCGCCTTCCAGGACGTTTATGGTATTCGAATGCTAGAAAATTTGCCCGCTCAGAAAGAACTAGAATTTTCAGTGGTAGATTACGTTATTTGAGGTCGGATCGCAAAACGCAGGCACGCAAAGGACGCCAAAACATCAACTTGCTAAGTTTTCTGCGATCAGACATATTTACCATTTTATTATTAATTATTATCGTCGTCATCATCATCATCATCATCATCATCATCATCATCATCATCATTACCATGGCTATGTTTCCCACGTGGCCTATTGCATTTGTACAGAATGTAGCCAGGAATAACGCGCAGTGTACATTGACTCTACATGGAACACCATTAGTCAACATAAAAGCACGATTCACCAGATACGATGACTTTGTCCGATTATTTGCACAAACTAAGAAATTGTGTATCAACCGTCTCAATCCTGACGCTTGCTAACGCTTCAAAAACAGCGCCTGTGTAAAAAGTCTATGTGAAAGTTGAAACGAAAAAATCTAATCATTGCAGTCGAATTCATTAGCAAGTGTGATGGATCATGTGTACATGCAGCATAACCAGGTTTTCTACGAGAGCAGGAGGACAAGGGGAGAGGGGGGGGGCGAGGGGGGGGGCGAGGGGCGGTGCAGAGAAGATGAAAGAGAAGGCGGATGATGAGTAGTAGTAGTAGTAGTAGTAGTAGTAGTAGTAGTAGTAGTAGTAGTAGTAGTATTTGCTTAGTGTTTTAGCGCACTGGCAACGCGATAACTTCAATTTCCATGCTATCCCCACCTACGGAGTGCACCCGTTAGTTTGCTTTGTTGATCACCATTTTCCCGGTCGGTGATCGACCGCTATCTTGCAATTCCGCATATCATCAGCAACCCAGACATATTTCCGCTGGACCACCGAGCCAAGACATAAATCTTGGTTTTCACACATCGGATATACTGATACACTGGCGAATTCATATGAGACTATCTTTTGGATGCGCACCATATGGTGTGTATGCTAGCTATGCCCTCACCCGGTCTCCACTGCGGCACTGACAGTAGTAGTTTTGGTTTAGTTTTTTAACGCGCTGGCAACGCGATGACTTCAATTTCCGCGCTAACCCCGCCTAATATTCCGCCTACTACTACTACTACTACTACTACTACTACTACTACTACTACTACTACTACTACTACTAATACACTAATACTACTACTACTACTACTACTACTACTACTACTACTACTACTACTACTGCTACTACTACTACTACTACTACTACTACTACTACTACTACTACTACTAGTAGTAGTAGGCAGTAGCAGTAGCAGTAGCAGTAAAAGAAGTAGCAGTAGCAGCAGTAGAAGTAGTAATAGTAGTTTTTATTATTGTCAAGCATTAGTTCTAGGAACCCTGTCATTGACGACGCACCGGCACTAGGATATAGCACAGTTGATATTGGAATGTAATTTTTGCATTTTTAAATTTTCGACCTGAACGAGTTTCGAACGAGCCAATTCTATGGCACCGTTTCGCCTAGCTTTTGGGAGCCGAGTAGCCTAGCCACTGACCCACCATCCAGAGTAGTAGTAGTAGTAGTAGTAGTAGTAGTAGTAGTAGTAGTAGTAGTAGTAGTAGTGTAGTAGTATAGTAGTAGTAGTAGTAGTAGTAGTAGTAGTAGTAGTAGTAGTAGTAGTAGTAGTAGTAGTAGTAGTAGTGTAGTAGTATAGTAGTAGTAGTAGTAGTAGTAGTAGTAGTAGTAGTAGTAGTAGTAGTAGTGTAGTAGTATAGTAGTAGTAGTAGTAGTAGTAGTAGTAGTAGTAGTAGTAGTAGTAGTAGTAGTAGTAGTAGTAGTAGTAGTAGTAGTAGTGTAGTAGTATAGTAGTAGTAGTAGTAGTAGTAGTAGTAGTAGTAGTAGTAGTAGTAGTAGTGTAGTAGTATAGTAGTAGTAGTAGTAGTAGTAGTAGTAGTAGTAGTAGTAGTAGTAGTAGTAGTAGTAGTAGTAGTAGTAGTAGTAGTAGTAGTGTAGTAGTATAGTAGTAGTATAGTAGTAGTAGTAGTAGTAGTAGTAGTAGTAGTAGTAGTAGTAGTAGTAGTAGTAGTAGTAGTGTAGTAGTATAGTAGTAGTAGTAGTAGTAGTAGTAGTAGTAGTAGTAGTAGTAGTAGTAGTAGTAGTAGTAGTAGTAGTAGTAGTAGTAGTGTAGTAGTATAGTAGTAGTAGTAGTAGTAGTAGTAGTAGTAGTAGTAGTAGTAGTAGTAGTAGTAGTAGTAGTAGTAGTAGTAGTGTAGTAGTATAGTAGTAGTAGTAGTAGTAGTAGTAGTAGTAGTAGTAGTAGTAGTAGCAGCAGCAGCAGCAGCAGCAGCAGCAGTAGTAGTAGTAGTAGTAGTAGTAGTAGTAGTAGTAGTAGTAGTAGTAGTAGTAGTAGTAGTAGTAGTATGACTTTGTTGAATTATGCTATGTTATAAGCTCTTTATTAAGCTTGTTTTTTATGTAGTTATGCCATGATTATGGTATATAGTATTAGATTATGTTAGCTTTCACTATTTTGATGTATTAATTATGTACCAAAAATACGTTCTTGGTACATATTGTTTTGGTAAACTGCAAAAAGTGAGGAATTTTATTCCGCTGAAATAGTCAAAAAAGATTAATACCGTCAAACCGGCTTGTCCAGAAAGACGAAACGTGGCACGGTGATAGGAACCCATAAGGGCTAGTTTTCGACAATGACTGAATCCTATTCGTCGATTAGGGCGGCGACCATCTTGGAATTTTGGCAATTTTTTAGATATTCAGAAATCAACTTCCCTAAAACAACCACGCCGATTGAATACAAATTTGAGATATTTTCTCTACGGCTAGGCTTGAACCAAGTTTGTCCAATAGAGGCCGATCGGTTCTGGATCTTCTCCAGAACCGCCGAGCGGGCCGGGCCGAAATTAGAAATATATCATTAGGGACTAAGTACCATGTCAGTTTTGTGGTGTTCTAGACGAGGGCTTACGACGAAACCCGACTTCTGCCGGAAACACCTGGACTGCATGAGTCACGGACTCGAGATGGACTTGTATATATTGGATTCCGTAATTAGCAATAGATAGTTATAAATAAATATAATAACCAGTCAATAAACGCAGTCTTGTGGAGTAATCAAATCAAAACTTTCGATATCAACATCGGCATTAGGAACATGGCAGAACTTTCGACAGGCGAGCGAGCAGACTCGATTACGTAGCAGCAAGTTTAGTAAGCGGACAGAAATTCGACGCGTCGTGACCTGGTCAAAGACATTAAACTGTCAGCCAGCGGAAAATTGGCCAAAGTAATAAACTAAAGCCGGGTTTCCATTACACGCGGTTTTGCCGCGCGGTAATAGTAGGCCTAGTAGTAGTAGTAGTAGTAGTAGTAGTAGTAGTAGTAGTAGTAGTAGTAGTAGTAGTAGTAGTAGTAGTAGTAGCAGTACCAGGGGGTAGACGCGACGCTAGTAGTGTTTTCATATTTGACGTCTGCATGCAGCGTGGCTAGTGAAGGCGGATTTTCGGTAATATTAAATCACCAGAAATGCCTTCCACCTGCATTCTGCTGGCAATCTTTCGCCAGCAGTTCTTGCGCCATGACTGGTCCTTGTATTGATTTAATTTCTGGTCGTAAAGACCTGGATTCTGACGAACATTTTCGATTAAACGTTCTAAAATGTCATCCGAGATATTTGCTGCCATTCTGTGTGTAGCCTACACAACAGCACGTGTATAAAAATGAATTTGCACACTGATCAGGTCGTGGTGACAAAGAGGCGGCGCGTTGAAACGCTTCAGAAAATCCGTCTGTGACAGATTTTTCTGTCGCGGTGCGGAAAGCCGCGCGTCGGCCGCCTTAGTATGGAAACGTTTGGTATAAATAACATTGTTTCGGAAAAAAACCGCGTCCGCGTGCGGCACGCGGCGTGAGGAAACCGCGTGTAATGGAAACCCGGCTTTACTCAGCGAAATTCATCCACTCTATCCAAAACTGTGTTGATAGGGCCTACAGACTGATGTAAAAGTTCTTCTAACAGGATTTATTGTGCGAACGATATTACCGCTTAGTGCAAACTGATTATAATGCGGAACAGACTGGTACAAAGCAAAACACCAACTAACTTTGTTTTGAATATCTTAAAGGCTTATGGTCGCTGAAAGAAAAGAAGAGGGCGAAGGCGGTGATTGAAACATTAGTTATTAACTCTTCACCTTGGAGTAATCAATAATAACCAATAGCAAATTCAGTGGATCAGATCAATTGCAGGGGTATGAAAGACTAAGTGTCAACCATCAACAACTGTGTGCCAACGACCACCAACTGTGTGTCACCCCTTAAACGACTATGTGTCAAACAAATAACAACAGTGTGTCAACCATCAACAACTGTGTGTCAACCATAAACAACTATGTGTCAACCATCAATAACTGTGTGTCAACCATTAATAACTGTGTGTCAACCATCAACAACTGTGTGTCAATCCATCAACGGCTGTGTGTCAATCATCAACAACTGTGTGTCAACCATCAATAACTGTGTGTCAACCATCAACAACTGTGTGTCAACCATCAATAACTGTGTCAACCATCAACAACTGTGTGTCAACCATCAACGGCTATGTGTCAACCATCAACAACTGTGTGTCAACCATCAATAACTGTGTCAACCATCAACGACTATGAGTCAACCATCAACGGCTATGTGTCAACCATCAACAACTGTGTGTCAACCATCAACAACTGTGTCAACCATCAACGACTATGTGTCAACCATCAACGGTTATGTGTCAACCATCAACAACTGTGTCAACCATCAACGACTATGTGTCAACCATCAACGGCTATGTGTCAGCCATCAACGATTATGTGTTAACTATCAACAACTGTGTGTCAACCATCAACGGCTATGTGTCAACCATCAACAACTGTGCCAACCATCAACGGTTATGTGTCAACCATCAACAACTGTGTGTCAACCATCAACAACTGTGTCAATCATCAACGACTATGTGTCAACCATCAACGGCTATGTGTCAGCCATCAACGGTTATGTGTCAGCCATCAACGGTTATGTGTCAACCATCAACAACTGTGTGTCAACCATCAACGGCTATGTGTCAACCATCAACAACTGTGCCAACCATCAACGGTTATGTGTCAACCATCAACAACTGTGTGTCAACCATCAACAACTCTGTCAATCATCAACGACTATGTGTCAACCATCAACGGCTATGTGTCATCCATCAACGGTTATGTGTCAACCATCAACAACTCTGTGTCAACCATCAACGGCTATGTGTCAACCATCAACAACTGTGTGTCAACCATCAACGGTTATGTGTCAACCATCAACAACTGTGTGTCAACCATCAACGGCTATGTGTCAACCATCAACGGCTATGTGTCAACCATCAACAACTGTGCCAACCATCAACGGTTATGTGTCAACCATCAACAACTGTGTGTCAACCATCAACAACTGTGTCAATCATCAACGACTATGTGTCAACCATCAACGGCTATGTGTCAGCCATCAACGGTTATGTGTCAACCATCAACAACTGTGTGTCAACCATCAACGGCTATGTGTCAACCATCAACAACTGTGTGTCAACCATCAACGGTTATGTGTCAACCATCAACAACTGTGTGTCAACCATCAATAACTGTGTCAACCATCAACGACTATGTGTCAACCATCAACGGTTATGTGTCAACCATCAACAACTGTGTCAACCATCAACGGCTATGTGTCAGCCATCAACGGTTATGTGTCAATCATCAACAACTGTGTGTCAACCATCAATAACTGTGTGTCAACCATCAACAACTGTGTGTCAACCATCAATAACTGTGTCAACCATCAACAACTGTGTGTGAACCATCAACGGCTATGTGTCAACCATCAACAACTGTGTGTCAACCATCAATAACTGTGTCAACCATCAACGACTATGAGTCAACCATCAACGGCTATGTGTCAACCATCAACAACTGTGTGTCAACCATCAACAACTGTGTCAACCATCAACGACTATGTGTCAACCATCAACGGCTATGTGTCAGCCATCAACGGTTATGTGTCAACCATCAACAACTGTGTGTCAACCATCAACGGCTATGTGTCAACCATCAACAACTGTGCCAACCATCAACGGTTATGTGTCAACCATCAACAACTGTGTGTCAACCATCAACAACTGTGTCAATCATCAACGACTATGTGTCAACCATCAAAGGCTATGTGTCAGCCATCAACGGTTATGTGTCAACCATCAACAACTGTGTGTCAACCATCAACTGCTATGTGTCAACCATCAACAACTGTGTGTCAACCATCAATGGTTATGTGTCAACCATCAACAACTGTGTGTCAACCATCAATAACTGTGTCAACCATCAACGACTATGTGTCAACCATCAACGGTTATGTGTCAACCATCAACAACTGTGTCAACCATCAACGGCTATGTGTCAGCCATCAACGGTTATGTGTCAACCATCAACAACTGTGTGTCAACCATCAACGGCTATGTGTCAACCATCAACAACTGTTTGTCAACCATCAACGGTTATGTGTCAACCATCAACAACTGTTTGTCAACCATCAACGGTTATGTGTCAACCATCAACAACTGTGTGTCAACCATCAACGGCTATGTATCAATCATCAACGACTATGTGTCAACCATCAACAACTGTGTGTCAACCATCAACGGCTATGTGTCAACCATCAACGACTATGTGTCAACCATCAACGCCTTAGTATGGAAACGTTTGGTATAAATAACATTGTTTCGAGAAAAAAACGCGTCCGCGTGCGGCACGCGGCGTGAGGAAACCGCGTGTAATGGAAACCCGGCTTTACTCAGCGAAATTCATCCACTCTATCCAAAACTGTGTTGATAGGGCCTACAGACTGATGTAAAAGTTCTTCTAACAGGATTTATTGTGCGAACGATATTACCGCTTAGTGCAAACTGATTATAATGCGGAACAGACTGGTACAAAGCAAAACATCCAACTAACTTTGTTTTGAATATCTTAAACTCTTATGGTCGCTGAAAGAAAAGAAGAGGGCGAAGGCGGTGATTGAAACATTAGTTATTAACTCTTCACCTTGGAGTAATCAATAATAACCAATAGCAAATTCAGTGGATCAGATCAATTGCAGGGGTATGAAAGACTATGTGTCAACCATCAACAACTGTGTGCCAACCATCACCAACTGTGTGTCACCCCTTAAACGACTATGTGTCAAACAAATAACAACAGTGTGTCAACCATCAACAACTGTGTGTCAACCATAAACAACTATGTGTCAACCATCAATAACTGTGTGTCAACCATTAATAACTGTGTGTCAACCATCAACAACTGTGTGTCAATCCATCAACGGCTGTGTGTCAATCATCAACAACTGTGTGTCAACCATCAATAACTGTGTGTCAACCATCAACAACTGTGTGTCAACCATCAATAACTGTGTCAACCATCAACAACTGTGTGTCAACCATCAACGGCTATGTGTCAACCATCAACAACTGTGTGTCAACCTTCAATAACTGTGTCAACCATCAACGACTATGAGTCAACCATCAACGGCTACGTGTCAACCATCAACAACTGTGTGTCAACCATCAACAACTGTGTCAACCATCAACGACTATGTGTCAACCATCAACGGTTATGTGTCAACCATCAACAACTGTGTCAACCATCAACGACTATGTGTCAACCATCAACGGCTATGTGCCAGCCATCAACGGTTATGTGTCAACCATCAACAACTGTGTGTCAACCATCAACGGCTATGTGTCAACCATCAACAACTGTGCCAACCATCAACGGTTATGTGTCAACCATCAACAACTGTGTGTCAACCATCAACAACTGTGTCAATCATCAACGACTATGTGTCAACCATCAACTGCTATGTGTCAGCCATCAACGGTTATGTGTCAACCATCAACAACTGTGTGTCAACCATCAACGGCTATGTGTCAACCATCAACAACTGTGTGTCAACCATCAACGGCTATGTGTCAACCATCAACAACTGTGTGTCAACCATCAACGGTTATGTGTCAACCATCAACAACTGTGTGTCAACCATCAACGACTATGTGTCAACCATCAACGACTATGTGTCAACCATCAACAACTGTGTGTCAACCATCAACGGCTATGTGTCAACCATCAACGACTATGTGTCAACCATCAACGGCTATGTGTCAACCATCAACAACTGTGTGTCAACCATCAACGGCTATGTGTCAACCATCAATAAATGTGTCAACCATCAACGACTATGTGTCAACCATCAACGGCTATGTGTCAACCATCAACAATTGTGTGTCAGCCCTTAACGACTGTATATCAGCCCTCAACGACTGTGTGTCAATCAACAACACAACGACTTTTTGTCAACGCTCAACGACTGAGTGTCAATCAAAAACGACTGTGTGTCAACCCTTAACGACTGTGTGTCAATCAACATCGACTATGTGTCAACAACCCTAACGACTGTGTGTCAATCAACATCGCCTATGTGCCAACCCTTAATGACAGTGTGTCAATCAACATCGACTGTGTGTCAATCCATTAATAACTACTATCATCCCCTGGACGATTGTATGTTAACGCTTTTCAGCATTTGGGTGAGGTGTTATTCCATACACCGATACAGTGTTTCTGTGAGACTCCACCTTCAAATTCTTACTACTAGCGTTGGTAGTACTCACTGGGTGTACATCACTGGTAAGCTGGCGAATGTTAAGCCTTGATACAAGCTGTTGTACTTCCGTGACAAAGCATATGGTGGATTGAACTGGCCTTCCATAGTGTAGGTAATCCTTCTCGTACACACACGCGTACAGGGCCAAAATGCAAGCAGAATACGGCGTTTCCGCAGACTCTGAGATGTACTAAAAAACTGTCTACGGGACGTCACTATGCGTGGTAATTTTTTGTTGGTGACACGAGTTGTCTCTCTTGTATCGTCACACAGGCTTGATCTTATTTCAACAGATGCCTAGTGTAATATCATGGATAGTTGCAGTAACTATTGAACAAGACTACGTTATTAGCAAGTGTTCTTGCAAAATTCACATCCACACAAATATAATTATGTGTATCTTGACTGTAGTGTCCAGCCTATATATACATTGTGCATTCTATGGTACAATGATACATTCGATGGTATTCGATGAGTAATAAATCAGCTGTGTGTTTCATCAGTTACACCACGTCGTCTCGTGATTGTTAATTCAAGTACAACAATACGATATCTGGCGACGAGGATTCAAAATTAACTTATCTAAATAAATGTCACTCGGAAAAATAAAAAAAACCAGTGAGTTTTTAAGCCATAAACAACGTTTCTAAGGATACGAAAACTGGTGTCTAAAAACAAGTCACGTTTTCCGGGTTACGTCAGAAATGATCTAATTTCGTGAGTAACACTATTTGAACAATATTATTTGGAAAACAACACCAAATTCTACTGAAAAGTCACTGCATTGTATTTCGTTATCCTGGCATCAAATTTACCGAACTTCCCCGTTCGAGGTGCACCTAGATGGAAATATTGGTCCTCGGTGGAAGAAGTGGGTGTATAGGTTTGAAAGGCTGATGGTGGTCATGGATATAAATGAAGATAGACGTAAGCACGCATTACTCTTACACTATGCCGCGCATGATGTTGATGAAATATTCGACACATTAGCAGATACGGGTGACGAAGTGGATTATCAAACAGTTGTTGACAAACTAAACACATTTTGCACCCCAAATGTGAATATCGCATATGAAGTATACAATTTTCGCCAAGCTAAGCAAAGCAACAGTGAATCACTTGATGCATATCATACACGTCTATGTCAACTCGCACAATCCTGTCAGTTTACGGATGTCGATAAAGAGATAATTTCGCAGATAATTCTAAACTGCACATCACAGCGTCTTCGACGTCATGCGTTACGTGATGATGTGTCCCTAAAAGATCTCCTTAATGCAGCCAGAGCACTGGAAACAAGTGAGACACAAGCAAATATCATAGAAAATGCAGTAAACTAAAAAACAAATATAAATCGTGTAAACTCTAAGCCTAGATTTACATCAAAGTTCAAACCACTTGGACAGAACAATCCTAAAAACAAAAACGTTTCACAATCCTAGTCACATCCAACAACAAGTCAAATAAACTGTTTTATTTTTATGGAGGATCATACCTCCATGAAAAACGTTGCCCGGCAAAGAGTAATCAAGGTCGGAATTGTGGAAAGCTAAATCATTTTTCGTCAGTATGTCGATCATCACAATCTAACAAACAATCAAACATTCGTTATGGGCAGCAGCAACCAGAAGCATCAGATGACGAATATGTGTATACTGTTTCGATGCAAAAAGCTAATTCATGCTCAATAAAACAGAGTAAAGTAATCAACATTGCACAAAATAACTCACAAAAATGTCCTGTTCATGAAATTTTAGTATCAGGTCAACCTGTTTCAGTTATAATCGATTCCGGAGCATCAGTAAACATACTGGACAATGCTACGTACATACATCTAACTAAAATGAGAACAGTATGCTTCAACCATCATGTACAATATTATTCGCATATGGATCAGCCGTTCCACTTTCGGCACTTGGTGTGCTAAGGGCTAATGTGGAATATCAAAATTCACAAATATCAGCTGATTTTCACATTATCGAAATTGGAGCTGGTAACTTACTTAGCTATAAGACAGCAAGTGACTCGAAGCTACTCCATATTGTAAACAAAGTTGAGTCTCACATGCAAAATGAACACTATAATGACAATCTTGTTCAAGAATATATTTGAAGGAATAGGTAAAATTGCAGACAAACAAGTAAAACTACATATTCACGATGACGTCCAACCAAAACAGCAGCCTCACTGGCATATACGTAGAAGTCTGGTGGCGTTAGAATCTGTATCGACATGAGAGAAGCAAATGTTGCTATTAAGTGTAAAAAACATCCTATGCCGACAATCGATGATTTAATCGCAGATCTAAATAATGCATCAGTATTCAGCAAACTGGACTTAACCCTTGGTTATAACCAGCTAGAGCTTGACTCAGAAAGCCGTAATATTACTACGTTCACCACACATGTTGGTTTGAGATGTTACAAAAGACTATTATTCGGTATGAATACAGCATCAGAAATCTTCCAGACAGCAATATCTGATTTATTTCATAACATGCCTGGATGTCTGAACCTGTCAGACGACATAATTGTCTATGGCCCAAATCAAGACGAACATGATGCAAACCTAAAAGCAGTGTTTGAGCGTCTGCATCTAAAAGGTGTTCGTGTGAACTATGACAAATGTAAGTTTTCATGTAAAGAAGTAAACTTTTATGGTCACATTTTTAGCGCCTCAGGGATCGCACCTGATCCATCAAAAATCGAAGCAATTGTAAATATGGATGCACCGAATAATGCAGGTGAAGTACGATCACTACCCGGGATGTCACAATACGTGTCACATTTCATTTGTAATTATTCTACGATCACAGAGCCTTTGTGCAGGCTAACGCTTGTTGTTGGGGTTCATCAGAACAGCAATTCTTAGAAAATCTCAAACAACCACTTACGAGTACATAGGTCATGAGTTATTTCGATCCTGAGAAATTGAGAGAGATCATAGTAGACGAGGGCCCTGTAGAAATTGGAACAATTCTGTGCCAGGACGGTAAAGTCATAAGCTACGGTAGCAAAGTGTTATCCAGCGTAGAGCAGATATATTCCCAAACAGAACGTGAGGTGTTGGGAGCTGCATGGGGTGCAGAACATTTTTGTCTTTACGTACCCAGATCAAAATTCTCAATCGTGACTGATCATAAGCCCAGATCAAAACCTTTATGGAAGAGGCAGAATATTTCAAGATCAAGGTAACAACCAGCAACTCTGTGATTGACATTATCAATTATTACTGCCCTAGTGACAAGAATCTCTCACTTGACACAATCCAGGTCCCGGACTGCCACTTCCTCATTGCGGGAGACTTTAATAGCCAGTGTCAGAGCTGGGGATACAGAACACTTAATAAACGAGGAGAAGACATTGAAGCATGGCAAGATGAAAAGCACCTTTTACTTGTCAACGATCCCACAGATCAGCCTACCTTCTACTCGCGCCGGTGGCACTCGACAACAACGCCGAACTTGGCATTTTGTACAGAAGACATTCACAGAAACCTCAGTAGAGTGGTCGGATCGCAGTTAGGAGGAAGCGACCACCGCCCAGTCCTCCTCTCTCTTTCTGGAAGTATTTCGACAAGTTCACCTCAACATCCAAGGTGGAACTACAAAAAGGCAAATTGGAGTCTGTTCGGCATTCGTTCCAATGAGCTTACCCAAAATATAGCAGTAGAAGGGAGAAACATCAACAATGCGGTCAAGGAATTTAATTCAAGTATCCTCAAGGCTGCCAACGAAGCGATTCCTCGAGGGTTCAGGAAAAATTACCGCCCCTACTGGACAACAGAACTGCAAGCAGCACATGATAAACTAGACAAGGCCAGAGAAGATGCAGAGGGTAATCCCTGTCATGAAAACCACTTCACGCTACAACAAACTAAAGCCAGGTATCTAAAGACCAAGCTGGAGGCCAAAAGAAGAAGCTGGAGGGAAAAGACGGCAGGGTTTAATTTAGAGAGAGACACCACAAAGCTATGGAGACTGACTAAAGCACTGAATGATGAGGGTGTCAGGGGAGAGAAGATTACTCTTGAAGAAGATGGACACACACTGTCAGGAAAGAAGGCTGCAGATGCCTTTGCGAAGGCATATGCAAAAGAAAGCAACATTTCTATACCACGAATGCGTCAAAAAGAGGTTAGAAAAGAGCAAAAGGAAAGAACAGACACCAACACTCACGATGCAATGAAAGTTGACATTAGTTTCGCAGAACTGAAGAAGGCTATCCGCCAATTGAAGAAGAAGAAACAGTATCCAAACGGACAATATGAGTCAGCTGCAATACCGACAGGCAAACACTGCACAAACTACAGAGCTGAAGTCGAAGCACTGGTCCATGCAGCTAATACCATCAGCAGAACAGCAGACCTTATTGCACAGATTGTCTTTTTATCTGATGCCGCTCCGTCCTTGAGGCTATCACCAAAGGTAAGCTGCCACAACTTGAAGAAGCATTACAAACCATCAAATGCTTTCGGATAGCATTGCAGTGGATTCCCTCACACTGTGGAGTCCAAGGAAATGAGGAAGCAGACAAGATGGCAAAGGTGGGTGCAGAAGAGAATCAGACAGAAAACATGGTTACACATACAGAGATGAAGACTATCATCAAGTCACTTTATAGAACACCTCAATCAGAAGATGCCTACCATCATCTCTCGAGGCCAGAGCAAGTGACCATTTTCCGTCTCAGAACTGGACATAACAGACTAAACCAACACATGTACAGGCGGTTCACCCTTACGACATCGCCCGCTTGTCCTTGTGGAGAAGCAGAACAGACCACAGAGCACATACTTCAATGTTGCAGTACGTATCAGCTGCTGAGAGAAGAGATCTGGCCTTTGTCAACCTCTTTTCTTGAAAAGCTGTATGGACCTGTGGAAGAACTGCAGAAAACCACAGATTTCAACTTGAGAACGGCTCTCCAAGTGTGATACCAGCGATCGAAAAGAAGAAGAAGAAGAAGAAGACTGATCATAAGCCTCTTATCAGTATATTCCAGGGTCAGAAACCTACATCAGCACGTATCGAACGGTAGAGACTTTGACTCTTGCCATAGAATTTGAATCTTGTCTATAAGCTGGGTAAAACAGTCTAAACCCTGCTGATTACCTTATCCATCATCCGTGTAAAACGAGTTCAGGTAATATTGCTGAGGACTTCGTGAATTACATTTGTGAAAATGCGGTACCAAAAGCAATAATGCTCAATGAAATGTTATCATCAACACGAAATGACAATATCTTGCAAAACCTTATACATGCAATCTAAACTGGAAATTGGGACCATGATAAAGTTCAGCAGTTCAAACAAATTAAAGATGAACTATCAGTATGTAATGGACATGTGCTTCGCGGAACTCATTTAGTAATACCTGAAACGCGTAAAGCTCATGCGGTAGACCTAGCTCATATTGGTCATCAGGGGGTCGTAAAAACTAAGCGTCTTATTCATGAAAAGGTCTGCTTTCCAGGAATCGATCAAATCATAGAACAGAAGGTCAAGCATGTCAGGCATCTACACATCATTCTGAAAAGCGTGCACTACTTATTTCCACACCATTACCTTCAGCACCATGGAACGATGTGTCAGTTGACTTTGCAGGTCCATTCCCTTCGGGTGACTATTTGCTAGTTGTGGTAGACGATTTCAGCAGATTCCCAGAAGCCTAGATTATTCTTACAACTTCAGCACACGTTGTCATTCCTAGATTGGATGCTATCTTTGCCAGACAAGGTACTCCAGACACTGTTAAAACCGACAACGCCCTCCATTCAATGGCATTGAGTTCAAAGACTATGCACTGCGCTTGGGTTTTAAGCATTGTAAGATAACTCCACTGTGGTCAGAAGCCAACGGTGAAGTCGAACGTTTCATGGCTACTTAGAACAAATCAATCCGTACAATAACTCCAGAAAGACGTTGTTGGAAACAGGAACTTTATCAATTCTTGCGCCAATATCGGGGGTGACTCAGTTCTTATTCGACAGCGGCATACAAACAAACTATCTACTCCATTTAATCATTGGCCTTACTTAGTCATCGACAAGAATGGTAGTATGCTAACAGCACAACGTGGAAATCATAAAGTGACGCAGAATGTTTCATTCTTCAAACCAGTAAAAATCGTGTATCGTGATACAATTTCTCTTTCCGACGAGGAGGAAGAGGATGATGTGGATGTTCCTAGCTCAGTCTCAGATGAACAGTCCGTACAATATGACCAGCCTGTTACACCTACAAGTCCTAGGCCCCCTCTGAGATCTTCGGGCATGCCGAAACGTTCAGAGAGAGCCAGGAAACAGCCAGCTCATTTGAAAGACTAATTATTGTCATAAACGTCATTGGCGTTATAGTTTCTTATTAACATTATAATAATTAATTGACAACGTCATTATCGTTATAGTTTGTTATTGACATAATAATAATAATAATAATAATAATAATAATAATAATAATAATAATAATAATAATTGACAACGTCATTATCATTATAGTTTCTTAGTAAGATCATAATAATAATTAAAGGACAATTCCTGGATTGGTAAAAGTGTACTTTAATTGAAAGACTATTATATGACTAACATATTGGATCCTAAATAAAAACAATAGACAAATAATACGAGTAATTATACCATCGTAAACATGGGATTATTTTATCTCCCAGGCGGCGCCATTTTCTTGCAACGAGAGCGAGATTTCACGAGATCCTGACGTCATTCCCGCACCAACGCTATCTTTGCCGAGCACGAAGGCTGTACAGTAAATATGTATATGCATGGAGGCCTAAATTTGCAATCGTTAGGACATTGTCCAGTTAAGCTAGTAAGTTTTTCAAGTAATTCTAGTATCCGAAGTCGGTGGGGGAATCGTTAACCCCTAGACCGCTGCAGCATAGATTCCATTTTCTCTATCCTATCGGAATGTGTTCATTTTGGTAACAATGCTGCTATAAGTCATTGTAGCGACAGCAACACGTTTCAGCAACATTTCTTTTTCAAAATGTACCACGGCACTATCTCTGTAAGTAGGCTATTATTATACATTTTACACCATAAGGGTTAAATGAAGTGGCACACTTGACATGTGCGTATTGTCAAATTACTCAGCCGACTCAAGATACCGTTATAGCGTGTGTCGCAGGCGGTGTAAATATATATTCCAAGAAAACATATGATATGACAATATTGCCGGAACCACAGAACCGATTGTAATAATTCTGATACCTACCTGTAGCTGCAAATTCGAAGATTTATCCAATGCTGGGGATCTTAGAATCGTCCTAGTGATACAAAAGATACATTCTGCGAGAAAAACTAAGCCAGCAAAATTTCAAACAAAAATTTCAGGATGCGCTCTATCCATCATCTCATATCAGAATGAGTATTAAAGCTACAATGACAGAATTTGCTGTGCCGAAGCTTTACAATGTTATCATATAACAGGAAAAAGTTCATCAAAATATTTTAATCATTGAAATTACTACAGCTTGCCGGGCAATATTGATCGGGGATGAAAATTCCTAAATTTTATGTCAAAATGTTAATTCATTTGGTGATATTTCTGGCAATATTCACGTGAGCAAAATTATAATAGGTCAGGCAAATAGCCATTTCTTTCAGCTTTAAGCACACTCCAATTTAATGACAATTCGCAAAGATAGAGTCTGCGAGACAAAAACCATCTCATGCTGAATTTTACCAAAAAAAGGATAACATATTCTCAGATCGTATCTTAGATGAATAATTTTTTTATATATACCAGTCTTTTGAACCTCTTTGTCCAATATTAACATCCATTATATCATATTAATACCGAGGTCGGCACCTATTTAGAGATCCTAGAATCGCTTAAGCGGTTCGTTTGCTATTATCATTTAAATATACTTCCTTAAAATATATATCTGCATATATTGGCCTCGCTCCTCCAGTCATAGCAATAGCGGTGGTGCGGGACTGACGTCGCTAGACGCCATAAAATGGCAGCGCCCCGATGTGCTAAAAATTGTCAATTTTACCGACTTTATCTAGCGATAGTTGGTTACCGTATTTCTATCTGGTTATTATTCTGGCGCAATTTCATTTAAACATGTAATAATCTTTCAAATAAAGCACACTTTTTATCATCCCGGAATTGTCCTTTAACAACGTCATTATCGTTATAGTTTCTTAATGACATCATAGTTGTTTTAAGTTTTATTAATTTCTTTAAAAAAAGGGGGAAATGTAGTGTCCAGCCTATATATACATTGTGCACTCTATGGTACAATAATACATTCGATGGTATTCGATGAGTAATAAATCATCTGCGTGTTTCATCAGTTACAACACGTCGTCTCGTGATTGTTAATTCAAGTACAACAATACGATATTGACAACAACGGGTTAACTTTTGTGTGCTGTCAACGGGACTCTAGGTGATTTCAAGTCCTAGTGACTCTGTATATGTGTTGAAATCACCCCCAGGACGAATGATAATCCGTTTCGTCTGGTCGAAGCAAAAATATACATGATCATGTAGTTTTTGAGAGAAATATTTGTGCTAATCTGTGTGCACGAGCATAGGACTATGTACGTTATTTAATGTGATCAGCGAGCGTTTTGAGTTGGTGATGGTGTGTTGAAGAGGTGCGTGCGTGCGTGCGTGCGTGCGTGCGTGCGTGCGTGCGTGCGTGCGTGCGTGCGTGCGTGCGTGCGTGCGTGCGTGCGTGCGTGCGTGCGTGCGTGCGTGCGTGCGTGCGTGCGTGCGTGCGTGCGTGCGTGCGTGCGTGCGTGCGTGCGTGCGTGCGTGCGTGCGTGCGTGCGTGCGTGCGTGCGTGCGTGCGTGCGTGCGTGCGTGCGTGCGTGCGTGCGTGCGTGCGTGCGTGCGTGCGTGCGTGCGTGCGTGCGTGCGTGCGTGCGTGCGTGCGTGCGTGCGTGCGTGCGTGCGTGCGTGCGTGCGTGCGTGCGTGCGTGCGTGCGTGCGTGCGTGCGTGCGTGCGTGCGTGCGTGCGTGCGTGCGTGCGTGCGTGCGTGCGTGCGTGCGTGCGTGCGTGTCCTAATGTGTGCCTACTGTGAACGGTTTCTCTCCTACTACTATGATCATGTTAGTATAATGTTGTCTTGGGGAGCATGAGCTTTGATAACTAAACTAATGTATAAAACAATCCGAATTTGTGCAGATGGTGTTCTATCGTCAAAAATATTAACATGTTGTTTTAACAGCTTGAAGGAAACAGAACAGCAAACGTTAGTTCGTTGGTATTGTACTATGTATGATATTGTGGCATCAAGCGGTCTGTAAACAGACACACTATTGCACACTGTTGCTTTACAAACAGTCTACAATAGTGATGCGATTCCTACCATATCCACGTCAGTCTTACGAAAGAACTACTCTCTTCTCGTGGCTGTATTCACACATCAGATCATGTACACCGTAACAATGTCCCCATGGTCTGCCTGCTGAAAACATTCGAGATAGGCCCACGCACGAGAAATGCCAGGGTATTGCGGACCAGACCTGAATTGCCACAACTTTGAGTTAGATCAGTGTTGGCTGTTACAGACTCACTACTTGCAGAAGCTTTCGGATGCTTGCCTGTACCATTCCCCTGTGGAGGCTATCGTTGCGAGTCTTTCAACTCTACCGTCAAGCTACAAGCGCAGAGAAAATTTACTAAGACGTCACCAGATCTTTCTACATCAATGTCTGTCTGTCTGAGCTGCTATGTATCGGCTGAGCTGTTGATTTTAGCAGCAACTTTAGAGCAGACTGCCAGAATTTCGCGTTCATCTACAACGAATTTCGACGTACTGTGCTTCTAAAAGATGAAATAATCATTCGTCTAACATCAGTCTAACGTGAGTCTAACAGTCAGTCTAACGTGCCTAAAGTTGGCAGTATATAGACATGCAGAGGTATAAGTAGAGCGCGCTCGAGGAATGCCATGGTACTGCACTCTGAAAGGTGTTTATGCCTGGGTGCTAATGTATATTAGACACAGTCGGGTCAATCAGCATTGGTTAGTGATTAGTTAGTTAGAGAGAGAGACGTGTTATGTGCATGGCTTTTATACTCTCCAGAGAGTATCAGCTGTTTTGGCACATCAACTGTTGATTGGCCAGAAGCATAATGGTGTAGTATTATTTTGGGAAAACTCTCTCTAATTTGACATGTCTATAAATCACGTGTATAACCTAATTACTGATTCCATCAATATATGGCTACGTATATTTGTTTGGACTACTGTCTGTGTTATAAATTCGTTCAGAATTAAGTTTTCATTGCTGGATAAAGTCGTGAACACCCCAAGAAGTCTAATAATGCTTGAACAAGATGATAGGGCGTGACCTCTCTAACCCGGGGCGTGGCTAGTCAAGAGGGCGCAACATTCCCATGGTTGAATTATGTCAAGCTGTCAAGCGGCAGCTTACAGCAGTTCTCTCGAATTTTTTGTGTATTTACATCAGATAGATACTATTTTTCGTCATAAAAATATACCGTTCTTATTCTCGTATGGGCCTGGAATAAGCTATGATAAATACAAAAGGTGCCGTGTTTCCCTCTAGCAGGTCACTCCGACCCCGATAAATGACATCATGGGCGTGGTTTACTATATACGCACTTCCGTGTTTTAAAATCGGCTCTTTCCTTGCTCAAGCATTATTTGAAGGGCTTTTAAGTGAATGGGTATCTCAAATATACATGTGTCTTTCTATAAATGCAACCCCACCATAGTCCGAAGCTGAATTGGTTTGTATTTGACTGTAAAAGACAACATTAGCCTACACAAGTATTTCCTCTTCTTGTTCGGGAAAGTATTTTTGGAGTCCCTCCCCTATGTAGAATAGGTCGACCAACAACTTTGTATCGTACGGTGAAAACCGCAGGTACTTGCATAATACGAGTATCAAACTATTACATTTGATCAGGATTTGATCAGGATTGTTGCTAAATCGTTCCACAATATCAGAATACATGCGATATCCACCATAAAGTACTACAATATAAACTTGAGTCCACTGGCACAGGAGTACAGCGTACTGCGTGCCATCCCGTGGATATGTGATTTATTTTATTTTACCTAGATCATCAATAACTATGTGCCATCTTGTGAACGAATGACTGACATGCCATCAAAGACTCTGTGTCATGCCGTAGATAATCATAGTTGTGTATCATCCATGAATTATGCATTGTTGTCATTAAACTGAACGAAAGGAGTGGTATGGTGGTCTAGACTAGGGCTAAAACTATCGCAATTGAAACTGTTCGCGGGCGCCTTGTTTGGGGTGGTGGGTGGGTGGGTGGGTGGGTGTGTTCTACCCAGGATTACGATAGGGTTCAAGTAAACCCTATTCGAAATTAGCCGGGCAATATAGCCGTGTACATGTGGCGAAGGTTTGGTCTAGATCGGACCGGAAATACGTGCGTAAGCAGCGTAACGGTCGAATATAATCTGATTTGAGACAAATACGGTAGCTTCTCACCGGCTCAATAAAGCTTATTTCTATGGGAGCGCTGTCAAGTTCAGGTATACGTTTTATTCACTCAGGGTTTACATAAAGCAAATGAGGGAAAATATCTTACAATTAATATACTGGCGGTAGATATAAATTACATATTTCATATTGTTAGCATTATAACATTAAGATGTGACAGAGCGTCAATATTTCTCATAAATCCTATGTGTAGTTTGTTGTCACATTATCATTGTTTAAGTTTAATTAAAATTGTCATATACGCGGACAATTTAAAATAGAGCAGGCTTTGTATTGTATGCGAGTCTAAAATCAGGAGTGATATCTTTTTCTTCACATGGATAAGGTATTTACAGAGGTTTATTAGCACAGGCCTGTTGCATATTGAAAGGGGCCCTTTTGTTTTTTCTATTGTGTGATTGGTAGTGTAGTACTCAGGTATATATTTTTGTCTTTCTGCGTTATATTTGGGACAGACAAGTTGATTTGGAAGACATTGCTGTCTAAGGCAGCAATTAATGTCTTCCGATCCAGTTATGTTCAAAATATTCAACAGAACGTTTCTTAGTAACATGTTTCTGCCGTGGTTCTGGATACATGTTATAGTATTTCTGAGCCATTCTGTATCTACCATAATTAGCAGTTCGACATAATTAGTATATAGGCTCCAATGGAAGCTATGTAAGTCTAGCCTTAGCATATTGCCAGCAGTAGCTGCTGTCAATTACAACATTAAAACCCTTAACAGAGTGGATTTTAAACGTGAATTACGTGCGGTGGGGGGGGGGTGGTTGTGCATCGTACTAACATACGCCCACTCACATCGCATCCCTGACTCGACACGAGAGCCTTAGTTAGGGCAAGACCGTGCGATAGGACGATGAGGGGGGGGGGGGGGGGGGTGTAGACTACCGGTAATCATAATATCAAATTACTGCATGGCTCCGCATTTACTCAGACATGCTGTGAATCACCCCACAGGTGCGAAATAAGCTCTCAAGCGAGCAAAATTATATAAAACACACGGTATTTTGAAAACACTTATTAAAGATGGCCAGTAATACCTTTCGGCCAATTTTCTCCCAAAATAATTAGCAGAACTCAATGAAGGTAAATATGAATCCTTTATTTTGATCACTGTTAGAGTGAAAACAACAGTCAAACTGGTTTCAGATTTTTCAGCAAATTATTGAAAGGGTTAATATAGAAGGAATTATGTCATCGACAATGTCAGCCTATGCTGGTACATGCAAATAAATATTAGTGAGTAGTAACACCCACCTAACTGATCAAATTCCCCCCCCCCCTACAGTGGTCCTGGGAGGTGTGCATTTTGCAGACCACAGTCCACAGGAATACTATTGTAAAATCTACAAATGATATATTTGGCGGGATAATTGATCCAGTCATTCCAGTGGAAAATTCTAAAAAAATATCTGATTCTGGTCTGCAAATGGGCATTTTCTATGATAACAGTACACCTTTCTAGTACAATCTGCGAGTTAGAGAGTTACATGCTGGTGTAGGTGTTGTTATGAATAAGCTTGTTATTAATGTTAGTCCTTACTGCAGGAAATGACGCGAGTAATCATAATATTAAATTTCTGCAACGTTTGCGCGGTTTTTTATTTGTATTTTATTTATCATACAGGCTATGAAACACTCCACAGGATTCCACAATATTCATCACATTTAAGTATATAGCGCAAACGTTTAAATCAGCAACAGCTTTCAGTCAAATTAGTTTAAGAATACTCAACAGCTTACCTATATGGCAGCTTTGAAAATCAAAGTAAATATATAGGCTTCCTGTTTTCCTGATATTACATTAAATGGTTAAAATAAGCGATGTTATATAATCTTCCTGTACCTATGCCGGTAAATATCAGGTAACAATAGTGTTTAACCGCCTATCCCCCCCCCCCCCCCCACACCACCCCGACTACATTGTGTCAACTTAGTTTGTTAATAGCGAAATAGGCAGAAAATGCGTCAGCGATGGTCTGGCGGAATGTCCATTTGTCACTTGTTAAATAAGGGGAGGAAGTTGTATTGCGTCTTCGTCGATTATACAAAGGCTTTTGTATGGTGTTCTAAAATTGCCGTCGTACGTCGCGCGTCGTGGGCGATAAAAACATGCGACGTTATTTAAATAGGGCGACGTCGCCCCCGACGTCGTCCCCGACGTCGTCCCCGACGTCGCCCTCGACGTCTCCCCCGACGCCTCCCCCGACGTCGCCCTCGACGTCACCCCCGACGTCGCCCTCGAACTGATACTCGGTCCGTAATGGTATAAATTATCGCCTGTCTCAGAGAGATTATCGCCAGTTAGCGATTCATATTTTAAAGGTAACCCTAATTATTATATCATCTTTATAATTTGTATTGTATCATTAACACTTTTGTTGTCATCTGTATTGTGTTTTCATCCTCGTATAGCTCTCGTTGGTCCAATTAATATAACTAAAAGGGGACACGATTAAGCCTAATGAAAACATGTACTGTATGTCTGCATGATATATAGGCATGCTACTCAAATCTGGCGCGAGTCTGACATTAGAATATGTTTCTAGATTCACGCCCGTAGCGCGAACCAAGCACTTTAATTGGCAAGGCACCCGCAGAGATGAGGGTGTAGAGGGGTGTTCGTTATTTTTGGATGTCTCAGAGTTTCTATCACATGCATTTCGTGTTGCGCAAAGGCACCCCCACCCCCACCCCGCCAAACTTTGCCCTATGCAAACTACTGCCCTGCTATTTATTCTATTACAAACTTGGAGCAGACCGATGGCCAGATATTTGTAGATGGTCTAGCCTATGGCAGCCTATGGCAGTAGCGGTACCACGGGGGCACGGGGATGCCCTCAGCCAAGAATGTTTTTCATCCCCACCCCACCCACACCCCACCCCTAACACCTCACCCCACCGCACGCACGGGCGCGTGTGTCCCCTGTTATGTAGTAATTTGCAGAATGTTTAATTGTACCTGGATCTAAATTTTCAACGTGTGTCGATGTTCTTATTCCCATACTGTTATGCATTCTGTTAATCTTATTATTAAATACATTGAAATAAAGGAGTCTTTCACATGAGTCCATGCGTGTGAGGGTGGAAATAGTTTCTAATTCCGTCCCCAACCCCCCCACCCACCCCCATCCCCTCCCCCCCCCCCCCCCCCCCCGGTAAATGTCAACGCCTAGACAATATATTATTCAAGGACGTCTGGCCAGTTCACGGAATGCTTAAAATAATTCTAATAGGGTTAATGCGAGCATGGAGATGGAGGAGTCGTCGTCGGGGTGGGGGTGGGGGGGGGGAGGGTAAAAACAACTTTCAGCACAAAATTTCAACTGCGCGTGTATGACAAATTTGTCCGTGTTATCTTCCACCTGGATCGGATATTCTATCATTATTAGGCCGTGTTCTGACTGGAGAGGTAATCGGGAATAACGCCATACCTCTGTATTCTGTTACACCTGTTAAGTCTCTAGTGAGAACACGGCCTTAGATTAGATTTTGACACTTTCAATATATATTTGTTTCGGAATACTCACATCCAAAATCGGAGCGAAAAAGCGCGGGTGTATCTCTCATATCGTGGGCTGTGGGTTGTCAGGTCGATGTTTTTGTAGATATCCATAAAATAACCATAGGGAATATCTACATGCAAATTGTTGAGTGGCATGTGTGCGTGCGTGCGTGCGCGAGTGTGGTGGGGTGAGTTGTTGGGGGTGGGGTGAAATGCAAGTCATGTGATTCCCTGGATTAGTTGGGTTATGCTTATCTATATACAACTGACGAGGCAGCATCTTCGCACTGACAGATAATGCCCTTCAGATAACATGGTTAGCGTGCAAATTATCACATTGCAATATGGATCAATGCCCTTTGGCCACCAGATGGCAACGGGCGGGTCGTGTACAGTGACTAACCTATATGAGTACATCAATACTCTATCAGAAGGATGCAGCGCGGAAGTATGTGACTTCACCAATTTGTACCGCACTGATGATAACTGTACACTCGTTAAAACAACACGCCATTGTGCATCATCTGGGTTGCCATGGAATTTTGTTCTAGCGATCTTCTAGACTGTCCAAATGCAGATAGTAGTTTCAATTTTAATAGCAGACTGACTTGTAATAAGCGCCATTTTGTTGCTCGATAATGTGTGTTATAGGCGGGTTTCATTAATCATGACAGAAATACATACACACTGTATACTATTAGTTTGTTATGTATAAATAAGTAATACCCTATACACATTGTAAGAGGAATCAATGTTCTTTCAAATCACCCAGTGATCATGATTGTAGTAATGGAACATACAAACAACAAATTAAGAGTGATGCACAGCAAAAACTGTCTGTAGCGACCATATGTTATTGGGGCTACAATACATGATGGTTCTCTTAGACATGTGGTTGTAAGTCCACCTGTCTTGAATAATGATCGCTAAATGTTGGTACATTTAGCGATCCTAAAAGCAATTTTCAAAGCAGACTAACTGGTAATAATTGCCAACGATTTAATACTACTGCATAATGCTATATGTTTTACAACATTGTGGGAGTTTTTGGCCTCACTATTGTGGTTCCTTAAGACAGGTTATGGTAGGACCCACTAGTCTTAAATAACTACTGTTTTGTGATCCCAAAATCAATTTTTATAGTACATTAAATTATAATAAGCAACCATTTATCTTTAGTAACCATTTGTGTTGCTCCATACTGTGCCTGTTAAATAGGCTGGTTTGACAAGACTATTACGGCAGAAATACATACATACTGTATATATCGCTCTTAGTTTGTTGCTGAATATAAATCTACTTATAAAAATAATAAATACATATATGAGAGGGATATATCTTCTTTCAAGTGACACCAAATGCTTTATCCTATGATAACAAATTATATATGTGTGCCACCTTTTGTATGTGATATCGAAATACAACTGGTCGAAAGCCGATTAATACGTATTTAGCAGTACATCTGAAAAGGAGCATGCCAATATATGAGACGCATTTTATTTTGACACAACCATCATTTTCTCATTAATAATACATAACTTTTCAAGAAATGTTGTCTTTTGTTCTCAGACAGGTAGTGGTCACTCCAATTTTAGGCCCCTTTTGAGATTTGGCCGCTGCACTACTAATGTCAGACTCGCGCCAGATTTGAGTAGCATGCCTATATATCATGCAGACATACAGTACATGTTTTCATTAGGCTTAATCGTGTCCCCTTTTAGTTATATTAATTGGACCAACGAGAGCTATACGAGGATGAAAACACAATACAGATGCAACAAAAGTGTTAATGATACAATACAAATTATAAAGATGATATAATAATTAGGCTTACTTCTAAAATATGAATCGGTAACTGGCGATAACCTACGTCACTCCAAAACAGACTCGATATCGAATTTATACCATTACAGATCGAGTATCAGTTCGAGGGCGACGTCGGGGTCGACGTCGAGGGCGACGTCGGGGGCGACGTCGCCCTATTTAAATAACGTCGCATGTTTTTATCGCCCACGACGCGCGACGCACGACGGCAATTTTAGAACACCATACTTTTGACTACGTGGTGGATGACTGTTTATGATATAAATTGTTAAAAATAGGTATTACGGGAAACATGGTAAATATTATTATGTCAATGTACAATGACGTAAAAACTCGAGTTAGAATAAATTCTACCTTATCGCATTACATTAGCCTACATGTCGAACCGGAGTAAGACAAAGGGAAAGTTGGTCGCCGTTCCCTTTTGCCATGTAAGCAATCTTGAAGATGAGCTGTATAGAAAAGGACGTGATGGGGTGGATAGATATATACTGTATGTTCTGCTACAGCTAAGTTGGAATTGATTTTGATTTTCACATTCGATCTTGTAGATGACTCCAGAGCGTTCATCTGTTGGCAGAGAACACCACATCCAAACCTACCACAAGCCCGTCAACACCTTAAGATCACAACTATAGTAAGACCCAAAGATAAACTGACCATAGATGAACGCTGTGGAGTCATCTACAAGATCGAATGTGACAAATGTGAGGGGGACATACATAGGCGAAACCAAAAGGCCTCTCAGCACCAGAGTCAAAGAACATCTTAAAATTAATTCCAACTCAGTTCTGGCAGAACATACAGTATCCACTGGCCACGTCATCCCCGCCAGCATTGCCTCGGTCATCAACATTGAGACCAACTTATTCAAACGGAAGGTTAAAGAGGCCATAGAAATCTACAAGCATGAACCAACCATAAACAGACGAGGGCTACAGTATACCAGCAGTCTACCAGTCCATGATGTCACGTGACTCCACAAGATCTGACCAGAGTGACGTTGCCAGCGACCGTCAGTTAGTGCTGAAGAAGTGACTGAGATGGTCACGAAAGCTACACTCAAACAATTTCTACATCCCGGAGAGGTAACTAATTTTTCCTTAGTATGAATCATCCTGGGATCGGGACCAACCTTTCCGGAAATTTCATGCAATTTTGAGAAAATCTAAGCTGTCAATCGTAAAGGTAGACCAATCAGACTTCTGTATAGATGTTCTGAAGAGAATACGCCTAGTTGAACGGCAACGAAAATATATACGGCCATTCATTATACTTCTACATATATATTTAATTCAAAGACAGGATGGATGGTTTGGGTGTAATGTGGGGAGTGTCGCCGTTGTAGAGGTCTGTATTTGTTTGAGCGTGCGTGCTCGTGCCAGCGTGTGTACGTGCATGAGTGTTTGTGTGAATGCATACATGCGTACGAAACAAGGGCAGGCAAAGTGAAACGTGTATACATGGCCAGACACACGGACAGGTGTAGGTTGTGAGGCGGAAATGACTAAATGGACAAATCCGCGTTAAAATAGTTTTCTATTGGCCTCGAAATGAACATAGTTTCTTGATCGTTAACCCTTTGACCGTAAAGACGGCTAAAAACAGGCGCCATTTTCACAATGTTTAGTTCTTAGCCCTCTGATGTCACAATTTTTAATTTTCAAATTAAATTAAAAGATGAACTAGTTTTCATTTTTAAACAAATTTGGTGGAAGATGGTGCTGTCGTAGCTGACTTAGTTTGCTGAGCATTTTGACAGAGAGTTGACTGAAAGCCAACGATACGTAAGAAAATAACGATTTTCAGTCAAATTCATATTTAAATATACATTTTTTTTAAATGTATAACCACCCAATCACCGGCATGTAGAATGAAATAGATTGATCTATTAGTAAGGGGTTGCACATACAATTAAAATGCCCATTCTAATTAACCCTTGAAGTTGGGCCGACCTAAAACTAGTTTTAGCTATAGAGCGCCAGCACGCCAATCTCGTGCTATAGGTAACGTATACATGTATTTACATTATATGATGTTGATTGATGATTATGTTGATGAGTCATGACAATGATCGATGATGATAATTGATTATGTTGATTGATGATGATGATTGATAACACACATGTTATGTTACAACATTAGGCCTACATAAGTGGAAAAAAGAAAAGAAAACTGATGATGGTGTTGATGATGCATTCCCAACAATGAAGTATACAAGTTCTACCCAGTGTACCGTAACGACATACATTATTTTCACACCTTTCCCGTTTGGGGAGATTTCCTGTGTCGCCAGTGCTAGTTACGCAGTGGTAATCATGTATTAGTAGGCGTACTAGGAATATGATCTGGGCTAGGAAGATAAACGTCTAACCATTTTCAACATTGACATCTCAGTATCTCATACTGGGGTAACAAGTGAAATATTTTTAATTCAATTCTATTATAAGTTCTTGCTTTCATTGAAATCGGCACCTTTAAACCAAATTAGAATCAAAATATTCAGCAACTAAATTCCTACATCGTAAATAATGTAAAGTACGACATTTGCGGGATAAAAGGGTTAGTTCTTTTCTTTTCCATTCAAGCATGCCGACAAATAATCATTGTATTCTAACATGAGAAGACATTTTGTGTATTAGCTAACTTACATTACGAGATCACTGGTCAGGTCAAATGTAATGGCAATAAGGGTTACCCTCCTATTCACGCCCCACCACCCCCACCTCTTAATGATGTAGATAGTAGGCCCCTTGTATTAAGCATACGGTAGAAACTGTTCATAATTGACCCACGTGCCACACGGTGGTAGTTCTTTAACATATGTGGTCATAAGAGCACGTATTTAAGAAATACGACATCTTGTGGACACCAAAACATTCACTGCGAAAAGTAATTGTTTATTAAGCTACACAGTGTCCTTAATGACCTCTTTTTATGTTCCGTAATGTGCCCGTTATAGACAAGCACAATTAGGCATTGATTTTCATCACGTCCAAACTCATTGATAAACCGTTTTGTTTTATCAGCAAATTTGTAAGGTCGGACACTAAACTATAATAGTACGTCAACATGACTTACCCTTTTATCAATACAAAGTAGAAAGATGCTCACATTTTCCTAGAATATTTGTGGATTTTCCATATATTCTTATGGGAGGGAATATCATCTACATATAATATAACAAGGAAGTAACCTCTAACTTATGTAGATTATTATAATCTACATCAATTAATAGCTAATCAAATTGCGGCTCCGGGCATATATCTTATTTTACAAACACATTATAAATAGAATATGAAAATAAGGATTCTATGAACATCTCCTCTTTGTTATGTAGTAAATTTCTGACCACGATAGGCGAGTAATCCTGCGCATGCGTACTTGACTTCCGCCGTCATTGTTGGTCATGTCCGTCTGGGTATATACAAGTTAATAAAAGTGTGGGTTTAGCCGCCACTCTACACCCAACCCCTATGTTATCATTGACATTGTCGTAATCGAAGAGGTGAATGCAACTTCGGGACACTTGCTGTGATAGTCCATTAAAGCAATCAAAAACCTGCAATCAGCAGGTGCGTTTTCAATTGGCCCGACAACGTCAATACCAACCTTCTCCCCTGGATTATTAGGAATAGGCACTGGCTGTAACGGTGCAAATCGCGTAGATGCCGTTTTGTCTGATGTTTGGCAAACAATACAGTTTTGGATAGCAGTTTCAACTTGCTGGTCCATCTTTGGCCACCAGTAAAGGTTACGCAGTCTTTGTTTAGTACGCATGGTGCCTTTGTGCGAGTCATGCGTAATACACACTAATTTAGTTGTAAGTGACTCTGGTACCACGACTCTCTCGGCACGCAACAGAATGCCATTGACAATGGAAAGTTCATCACGCACATGATAAAATGGCAGTAGCTTAGATGTAAGTGTTTTTGTTTTTGGCCAAACAGTCTCTATCTATAGGCTTTCACTTGCTGAATGGTAATGCCTTGATTGGTACCTGTTATCAAGTCATTTCAAGAAATAGGTAGAGTCTGATCTCCAAAAAAAGAGCACGGATGTCCTCAGTCTCTTTATCCTCTGGGAATGTACTATTAAGGGGTAACCCCGAAAGCGCATCTGCCACTTTATTGTCACTCCCCGGTTTATACTCGACACTGTATTTGTAGCTGAGTAATCTCGCAACCCACCGTGCAATGTGCATTGTTCGATGCCCACTGCCTTTAGCAGACAGCAGCGTTGGCAGGGCTTGATGATCAGTTCGTAATATAAACCGATGTCCGCCGCACACATTGGTATGCCAGTGTTCGCATGCCTATATGCAGGCGAGTGCTTCACGTTCACCAACTGAGTATTTACGTTCTTGCGTAGAAAGTGAACGAGACGCAAAAGCAACAACACGTTCTTCGGCGTTGGAGATCTGGCCTAACACCGTACTAAGTCCAAATCCAGACTCATCAGTTGTAATGACAGTATCAAGTTCTGGATCAAATAATGCTAATGGAGGGCACTGAATTATTTGCTGTTTTATTGTTTTGAAACAGTTTTCAGCATCACATGTCCATTCGAAGGGTACATTTTTACGAAGCATAGCACGACGTCGTTCAACCACTGACGCAAAATTGTTACGGAACCTGGAGTAGTATCAAACAAGGCCAAGGTACGAACGCAATGTAGTATGGTCTGTTTGTCTACGTGCATTGATTATTGCAGAGACATGTGAGGATTCTGGCTCAATACTAGCAGTTGATATTTTGTGTCTCAAGAAATACACTTCTGGCATGTTGAACTTGCATTTGTCATTTAACCTAATGCCAGTAGCGCTAAGTCCTTGTAGTACCGCACGGACATTTGAATCAAGGTATTCTTGCGTTTTTCCGTACACAAGAACATCATCGATGTAGGATTTGACACCTGGCAGATCCTGTAAGATGCTCGACATCATATTCTGGAAACATGATGGCGCCGAACTAACCAGAAACAGACACGACGGAAGCGATATAACACATTGTATGTAATAAAGGCTATAAGCTCACGACTTTCTGGGTCTATTCAACTTGATGGTAGGCGGATGCCAAATCAAGATGGCTGAACCGTTTTGCATCGCAAAGTTCCATGAACGGTTCCTGGATGTTGAGCAAAGGATATTTATAAAAAAAATCACTGATTCATTTGCAAGTCTCAAGTCAGCGCATAGCCTAACATGACCATTTTTCTTGTACGCTACGACAAGAGGCGATACCCACTCGGAAGAATCCATTTTCTCGACAATGTTTTCATTCTCAAGTCTTTCCAATTCAGCTGCAACCTTACCGTGATTTGTAAATGGCAAGCATTGACGTTTTTGCTGAACTGGCTTAACATCAGAACACACTTTGACTGTGTGTCTATAACCTTTAGCTAAACCTAATACCGGCGAGAACAAATCATCAAACTCATGATACAGAACATCAGTTAGGCCAGAAGGGCCTAATGACTGCTCAGTAGAAAGCGGTTTAGGTATAACACAAGTCTTGTTGAAAACCAAGTTTTCTCGATCAATTTGAAGGTTGGATTGTCCGATCAGGTCCAATACTCTACATGGATGTTCCAGCATTCACAACCAGAAACTGGACTGGATACTGCAACACCCGGTAAACAGCATTGGAACTGACAGATCCAAGCACTGTAATTTTATCTTTATTGAATGACGTTAACTAGACAGAAGATGGAGTGAGAGATATGTTTGTAAGAAATGTAATCATCAACGGATTCAACCGAAATTTGTGTGCGCTCTCTTCCAATACGTTGTATCGGAGGTGTAGGGGCAGTAACATGGATTAATATTCAGTTGAACATGATTTATTACGTTAATACTACGATATGTAATCTTCTTCCTAGAACTCCCCGAGTTGTCTCCCTTACCGTATTTATTCTAATTATAACATCATATACAACATAATGCATACCAATATCCAATTGTCATGATAAGTGAACATTAACATAATGGCAGGCTATATACCATTATGACAGGATATGTTGTTATTACAATAGCATAATGACAGGATATACCAGTATGGCAGGATATGTTGTTATTACAATAACATAATGCCATGATATACCATCATGGCAGGATATATTATTATTATTACAATAAGTAAGTCTACACCTAATTATATAAACGTATAGTTATGTTTATGAAACTATATGGTTCATACAGTTTTGAAAATGAATGTTCTGTTTATTGTGCAATAAATGATTTCAAAATTGTCAAGATGATTGTATCAAATGATATTTTTCTAAGATATGCAACAAAAAATTATATAAAAATCGTTCAAACCCCCCCCCCCCATATTATTTAATCTAAGAAGAAAAATGATAATAGAATATAAATCATTGACCAATAAAATGTAGGTATAGACTCCATAATCAAGTCTATATCACGTATAGATGCTGAGGTATAAACAAATAAAGAAAGGACAGGCAGCCATCTTGAAATCCAAAATGGCTACCCTAAAGGTTCATAGGAAAGAATGCAACCACATTTTCTTTTTAGATGAGCATAGAAGGGACTAAGCATGGTTGCCAAGATTGCAGCAAGAATTTTAACAAACCATGAAACGGTTAAATGATATCAGTAGCATTTAGTGGTTTGCCGCGCGGCTGACACGAAATGTGACACAGGATCGCATAGCCATTATTATTATTATTATTATTATTATTATTATTATTATTATTATTATTATTATTATTATGTGAACAGAGAAACCCAACTTCTTAATTTCAGTGGCGGATCCAAGTGGAGGGGGTGGGCACTCTGGGACACGAGCCCCCCCCCCCCCCCCCGTGCCGGCAGGGCTGTCAATTTTTTTTACCTACCTGCTGATGGCTGAATGAGCCCATTTTCAAGAACTAACTCCCTTAAAATTGTGGGTGCCCCCCACCCCCCACCCCCGGCAAATGACCTCCTGGATCCGGCCCTGAATATTAATGGTCCCACCCTCCTGACATATTGTGTTAACTATGAGTAGTATTCAACCACTCACTACAAGTCGTAGACAGTCAAATAACTAGGATGATACCTTTATATGAGTCTTGCTGTTAGAATCCCTTGCAGGCGATACATATGATGTGAACTAATGGTGTAAACTAGGAAGGTAGATGCGCCGATGCTTCTGAAGTACGTTTGATATTCACAGTCGGAACATTCGGCGCATTCACAAAAATTAGGGGTGTTGTTGGAATCGCCAGAGTCGCGTCTCTGCCGGTCGATTTACGGGAATTTCTTCACTGTACACCTATGGAGGGATAGCTAGGCTACTGTAGGGTTAAATTATGCAAATAATATTGTAGCGGACAAATGAATACCGAAAATTGAAAGAAAATGACCGCCTTGCGTATTCACGGCGCCATACCGTCTGCCATGGCTTTTCCCACATAATTTTGAAGGCAGATTCTCATAGGGCTATGATAGGACTACAAACCAGCCAAGTTTCAGCAAAATCTAATGTTTAAATTCGTAGTGATGCGACATTCATTATCGAAAATCATCGAATTCCCACACAATAGCCTGCCTACGGCGCCATACCGTCCACCACGGGTTGGTCCCCAGAATTTCAAAAACAGACGTTTATAGGGCCATGATAGGACTACCGACATGCCAAGTTTCAGAAAAATCTAATTTTCACATTTTTAGATTGTCGAAAATCATCGAAAATCTTACACAATAACCTATATACTGCGCCATACCGTCTGCCACGAATTTGCCCCCAGAATTACAAACACATTGCTAGATAGGGCTCTGACATGACTACCAACATACAAACACATTGCTAGATAGGGCTCTGACATGACTACCAACATACAAACACATTGCTAGATATAGCTCTGACATGACTACCAGCATACAAACACATTGCTAGATAGGGCTCTGACATGACTACCAACATACAAACACATTGCTAGATAGGGCTCTGACATGACTACCAACATACAAACACATTGCTAGATAGGGCTCTAACATGACTACCAACATACAAACACATTGCTAGATAGGGCTCTGACATGACTACCAACATACAAACACATTGCTAGATAGGGCTCTGACCTGACTACCAACATACAAATACATAGCTAGATATGGCTCTGGCATGACTACTAGCAAGCAAACACATTGCTAGATTTGGCGCTAACGTGACTACCAACATACAAACACATTGCTAGATAGGGCTGTGACATGACTACCAACATACAAACACATTGCTAGATAGGGCTCTGACATGACTACCAACATACAAACACATTGCTAGATATGGCTCTGACATGACTACCAGCAAGAAAACACATTGCTAGATAGTTTCAGCAAAATCTAATGTTTAAATTCGTAGTGATGCGACATTCATTATCGAAAATCATCGAATTCCCACACAAAAGCCTGCCTACGGCGCCATACCGTCTAGCACGGGTTGGTCCCCAGAATTTCAAAAACAGACGTTCATAGGGCCATGATAGGACTACCGACATGCCAAGTTTCAGAAAAATCTAATATTCACATTTTTAGATTGTCGAAAATCATCGAAAATCTTACACAATAACCTATATACGGCGCCATACCGTCTGCCACGAATTTGCCCCCAGAATTCCAAACACATTGCTAGATAGGGCTCTGACATGACTACCAACATACAAACACATTGCTAGATAGGGCTCTGACATGACTACCAACATACAAACACATTGCTAGATAGGGCTCTAACATGACTACCAACATACAAACACATTGCTAGATATGGCTCTGACATGACTACCAACATACAAACACATTGCTAGATAGGGCTCTAACATGACTACCAACATACAAACACATTGCTAGATAGGGCTCCAGCATGACTACCAACATACAAACACATTGCTAGATAGGGCTCTGACATGACTACCAACATACAAACACATTGCTAGATAGGGCTCTGACATGACTACCAACATATAAACACATAGCTAGATATGGCTCTGACATGACTACCAACATACACACACATTGCTAGATAGGGCGCTAACATGACTACCAGCATGCAAACACATTGCTAGATAGGGCTCTGACATGACTACCAACATACAAACACATTGCTAGATAGGGCTCTGACATGGCTACCAACATACAAACGCATTGCTAGATATGTCTCTGACATGACTACCAGCAAGCAAACACATTGCTAGATAGGGCGCTAACGTGACTACCTGCATGCTAACACATTGCTAGATAGGGCTGTGACATGACTACCAGCATGTAAACACATTGCTAGATAGGGCTGTGACATGACTACCAGCATGCAAACACATTGCCAGATAGGGCTCTGACATGACTACCAACATACAAACACATTGCTAGATAGGGCTCTGACATGACTACCAACATACAAACGCATTGCTAGATATGGCTCTGACATGACTACCAGCAAGCAAACACATTGCTAGATAGGGCGCTAACGTGACTACCAGCAAGCAAACACATTGCTAGATAAGGCGCTAACGTGACTACCAACATAAAAACGCATTGCTAGATATGGCTCTGACATGACTACCAGCATACAAACGCATTGCTAGATAGGGCTCTGACATGACTACCAGCATGCAAACACATTGCTAGATAGGGCTGTGACATGACTACCAGCATACAAACGCATTGCTGGATAGGGTTGTGACATGACTACCAGCATACAAACACATTGCTAGATAGGGCACTAACGTGACTACCAGCATGCCAACACATTGCTAGATAGAGCGCTAACGTAACTACCAGCATGCAAACACATTGCTAGATAGGGCTGTGACATGACTACCAGCATGCACAATTTCTCACATTTCTAATGTTCAGATTTCGAGCAATACAGCATTCAACTCGAATAAGTCGAATGTCAATCATAAACCTGATTGACATTCGGAACATTTGGCACATTCGCAAAAATTAGAATGGCCACAGTCGCGTCTTTGTCCCCAGAATTCTGAAAACAGGGTCTAATAGGGCTATGATAGGACTACCGACCTGTTCTGAATGTGAATATCAAACGTACTTCAGAAGCGCAATGTGCTGTTGAATATAGGCTATAGTTAAGAACGGCGGTATCTGTTCTTGTTTCTGACCATTAATTTTCATATTTTGTTAATGAGTGCATGGTTGTCGCTGGATGATGTTGTCACCGGTTGTGAATGCATCCTCCAGCAGCATCCATTACCTATAGAATGTATGTATTAATGTCACATTTTGGAAGCTTCATCATAAACCAATGAGCAATATTACTAACCCTTAATCTTGCCGTATTTTAAGCAGTAATAATGTGGGTGTTCTGGAACATGAGCATACATTCCTGCTTATGACCTTTCCAGAGTATCCACCCATCATATGACGTCATAATCAACTACGTGATGTGTAGAATGACATCATAATGAATAACGTCATGAATGACGTCGATAATTGCGTCACGAACGCATATTTTAAGACGGTCCATACGTTTTTGTACAAATTGTATGTCTTTACTATTTAATAAATATTATGTTGAATGTTTTGAAACTAATTTGACTGGGCGCTGTTACAAAATATTCAACAGCTTCCCTGTATAGTTTTCAGGAAATTGATAGTTAAGGCATTCGGGGATCGATCAATCCCAACACGACGAGGTGTGGGTGGAGCTTAGCTAGTGATGGGCGGGGCATAGCTAGAAATGGAAAGGTCCATTGAATATGTTTGAGTGGCCGGTCATGTCCACAGCTCCCATCTCCTAGACAAACAAGCACAATTAACAGTCTATTACTTTTATAGTCCTGATTCAGATCATTTCATATTTTGCTATCTAGAAATAAACAACAATTATTATTTCACATTTTTGCAGATTGCCAGCGTCAGTGATTATTGACCTTTCTATCTGTGACCCGGGTCGGCCAGTTACTCAAGTACAGCGTACGGTTACAATGATGTTAAATGCTCGCGTAGCCGTTATTATGACTAATATATTATTAATTAATATGTGTGCAGTGTGTAAGGTAAGTAGTTTCCTCCACTCCTGTAGATGACTTCCAAAACTAAATAAAACTACTGTCAAATATTTTGAACATAATTGGATTGGGAGACTGTCCTGCCTAAGGCAGCAATGTCTTCCAATCCAATGGTGTTAAAATATTGAATAGAACATTTCGTATTACAATGTTTCTGTCTTTGTTCTGGAGGCATTCTAAGTTATTTCTGACCTGTACTGTATCTATCATAATTGCCAATACAGGACAAGATATAAGCATATCAAATTATGCATAGTCTTGCAGTTTTTGTAATTATAATTCCACTATAAATCCTGCCACAGAATACCACAAAACAGACACAGCGCTGATTATTTTGAAACAAATTTGACTAGAAGCTGTTGCTGTCTAAAGAATTTAGGAATAATCAACAACTTAGATACTTGGCCGCTTTGAGAATGAAAAATGTATGCCTATGCACGTGATGCATTTTTGCATCAGTGTGATAAGGGTTAATATAAGAGATAGTATATCATTAGCAAAGAAGAGTTAATAACAGTGCCAGGTGCAGTCACCACCCCCACCCCGTGCATCAACGTAATAGGTGCAGCCACCACATCCACCCCGTGCATCAACGTAATAGGTGCAGCCACCACATCCACCCCGTGCACCAACGTAATAGGTGCAGCCACCACGTCCACCCCGTGCATCAACATAATAGGTGCAGCCACCACATCCACCCCGTGCACCAACGTAATAGGTACAGCCACCACCCCACCCCTTGCATCAACGTAATAGGTACAGCCACCACCCCCACCCCGTGCATCAACGTAATAGGTACAGCCACCATCCCACCCCATGCATCAACGTAATAGGTACAGCCACCACCCCCACCCAGTGCACCAACGTAATAGGTACAGCCACCACCCCACCCCGTGCATCAACGTAATAGGTACAGCCACCACCCCACCCCGTGCATCAACGTAATAGGTACAGCCACCACCCACCCCGTGCATCAACGTAATAGGTACAGCCACCACCCCCATCCCGTGCCTCAACATAATAGGTACAGCCACCACCCCACCCCATGCATCAACGTAATAGTTGCAGCCATCACACCCACCGCGTGCATCAACGTACTAGGTACAGCCACCCCCCACCCCCACCCCGTGCATCAACGTAATAGCTACAGCCACCCCCACCACGTGCATCAACGTAATAGGTGCAGCCACCACCCCCACCCCGTGCATCAACGTCATCGGTACAGCCCCCCCACCACGTGCATCAACGTAATAGGTACAGCCATCCCACCACGTGCATCAACGTAATAGGTACAGCCATGCCACCACGTGCATCATCGTAATAGGTACAGCCACCACCCCCACACACACACCCGCTCGTGCATCAACGTAATAGGTGCAGCCACCACCCCCACACACACACCCGCTCGTGCATCAACGTAATAGGTGCAGCCACCACCCCACCCCGTGCATCAACGTAATAGGTGCAGCCACCACCCCACCCCGTGCATCAACGTAATAGGTACAGCCACCACCCCACCCCGTGCATCAACGTAATAGGTACAGCCACCACCCACCCCCCACCCCCCGTGCATCAACGTAATAGGTGCAGCCACCACCACACCCCGTGCATCAGCGTAATAGGTACAGCCACCACCACACCCCGTGCATCAACGTAATAGGTACAGCCACCCCCCCACACACCCCGTGCGTCAACGTAATAGGTGCGCAGCTACCACCCCACCCCGTGCATCAACGTAATAGGTTCAGCCACCACCCCACCACGTGCATCAAGGTAATAGGTACAGCCACCACCCCCACTCCGTGCATCAAGGCAATAGGTACAGCCACCACACCCACCCCGTGCACCAACGTAATAGGTACAGCCACCACCCCACCCCGTGCATCAACGTAATAGGGACAGCCACCCCCCCCCCCCCACCCCGTGCTTCAACGTATCTCTTTAGCCCCTCGTGTGTGAGCATCGCTTCAAATCGCTAAACACGCTACTTCCATAAATTAACCCTTCAATGGGCCAGGGGAAAAGAATACTATGTTTAATATACCCCTGTAATATATAAAGAAAATAGCCTTTTGTTGGACTACAAATGGATATTTCTCAGGAACACTATTAGCTATCTTGAGCATTATTTAATGAGTTAATGCGCAGGAAAATAAAGAATTTAACTTTGTCAATGTTTATTTGCCGGTCAAGATAGGACTATTCTTTCAAATCTTACCACATGAATGACTGGCTCGATTATAGTGATAATTTCCAAATATGTTTTATGTTGACCTGCAAATTGGCATTCGCCAAGTCTACTGCAGATGCCGTTTTGACCGCCATACCACTAAGATGTTAAGTTGACACAAGAGGGTTAATAGACAAGTCAGCCAAAACGGCATTTGCCGTGGTCTGCAGGAATATCGATTTCTGGGCCAAGATAAGAGTAGTTGTGAAAACATACCACCGGAATGAGTGACTACTCTGTAACCTAGCTACTCATTCCAGTGCCAAATCCAACTGTTTCGCGGACGGCTGGGAAGTGGAATGATGGCAGTTGTTGAGGGTCTGGAAATGATATTTTTGAGGTGCTTCCCCAAGGGTTGCGTAGCCAATTACAAATAACATCCGTATCCCAGATATAGCACCCCTGGTTGCCCAAGCATCTGCAGCACTTGGTCTTGTTAAATGGGCATTTGCAGGCGAAATTTCAAGTTCTCTTTATTTCTTTCAGGCCATGCAATGGCATATGTAGACAAATCTACTTACATCATATAGTGCCACTGAATTAATACATTGCATAGTTAGCATGTTATGTGCATTGCTCCAAAGAGTACTGGTATCAGTGTGTGTGTGTGTGTGTGTGTGTGCGTGCGTGCGTGCGTGCGTGCGTGCGTGCGTGCGTGCGTGCGTGCGTGCGTGCGAGCGTGCGTGCGTGCGTGCGTGCGTGCGTGCGTGTGTGTGTAAAAGCAAACAATTTGTACAACAACGCATAGACCGTCTTCAAATATGCGTTCTTTCATTAGGATGTCATTGTACACATCACGCAGTTCATTATGACGTCATATGGTGGGTGGGTACTCTGGAAAGGGGAATTGAATGTGCATCTTATGATGTCCATTTGCAGAGCACAAGAATACCTTTATTGTAGATTTAACACTCAATTTACCCAAAAATAACTGTATGCTGTTGTACAAATAAATATTTCCTGTGACTATTACTGATTCCCTTTTGGGCGGCTTGGCCATTAGAGACTCGATCAATTGTCTGGAAAATTATTAATTTTCGATGCTTCATCAGTCTCCATTAACTCCATGTGAAAGCAGTGACGAATATCGTTTGAAATTTACCACATGGTGACAGGCTCGTCTTTGTGTTTTATTTAATTAACCACTTACTGGTAATGACGGTCAAGAAAATTCATATCTTTGTTAAGTGAATGCACATGTGCAGGGCTAGAGAGACTACTTCCGAAAATTTGACACTAGAATGATTGGTTTGCTCATCGAGCCAGTCATGGCCTGCAAATGGACATTCCTCAAAACAACTACCGTTGATGTTTTTGGCCGGCTGGAGTATGAAAGACTGCCACACGGGAGGTTACCATTCTCATCATCATTAGTAGGTGTCCAGTATGAAAGACTGACACAAGAGACGTTACCATTCTCATCATCATTAGTAGGTGTCCAGTATGAAAGACTGATACAAGAGAGGTTACTATTCTCATCATCATTAGTAGGTGTCCAGTATGAAAGACTGACACAAGAGAGGTTACCATTCTCATCATCATTATTAGGCGATCAGCGTAAACGCATAACAGGCCACTTTATTGTTCGGTTAGGCGTCCATTTTCTTTGCTCGTCTTATATATTTACATAATTTGTTCAAAATAGGTTTCTTGCATTTGGATAATAGTCCGTATGTTTGTTGATCATTCTTGCATACCATGTTATAATTTGGTTATAATGATTATCATCATGAACAGCATTAGGGTCTACATCGGTCATATAATCGCTCATCTCGATCTTTTGTTAACCACCTTTTAGACTATGTCAGTTAGCATATAATTGCAGATTGTGAAGCAATGAATATCTGAGGCTCTGTGCTTCGTGGTGGAATGTGGGTGTGGTGAGCTGATATGTGGAGGGGTGGGGGTGACAAAGTTGGCGCCTAAGACATAACAACAAGACATGGTAAATTACAGCGGCACAGTTCTTGGGCATCAGTGCTGCGTGTGGCTATAATTTGTATTGCTATTCGCATACTATTAATCGAGCCTGCTATTTTACTGGATTTTTTTATGGGGATTGCAAGTTCCTCCGTTAAGGTTTGTCTGACTGCGTCAGCGTCGAATTTCCCCAAAAAATGTAATAGCAGCAGCAGCAGCAGCAGCAGCAGCAGCAGCAGCAGCAGCAGCAGCAGCAGCAGCAGAAGTTGTAGTAGTAGTTGTAGTAGTAGCAGTAGCAGTAGCAGTAGCAGTAGCAGTAGCAGTAGCAGTAGCAGCAGCAGTAGTAGTAGTAGTAGCAGCAGCAGCAGCAGCAGTAGTAGTAGTAGCAGCAGCAGCAGCAGCAGCAGTAGTAGTAGTAAGAGTAGTATTAGTAGTAGCAGCAGCAGCAGCAGCAGCAGCAGCAGCAATAGCAGCAGTAGTAGTAGTAGTAGTAGTATAGTAGCAACAGCAGCAGTAGTAGTAGTAGTAGTAGTAGTAGTAGTAGTAGTAGTAGTAGTAGTAGTAGTAGTAGTTGTAGTAGTAGTAGTAGTAGTAGTAGTAGTAGTAGTAGTAGTAGTAGTAGTAGTAGTAGTAGTAGTAGTAGAATGAGGCTGCTTTCATTACCTGAATAATTCCTTGGTGCAATCTAATGGGTTTCCTTCAGCATAGTCTGTGCTATCTCTCTCTTCAAGTTCAGCGTTGAGACTTTTGTAGAAAATGTGCTAAAATATAGATTCTCTATAAGATGGTGATTTCCCAATAAAAGCACATTTATCTGCCCGTATGCCCATAGATAGATAAATCAATGTAAGGTTAGCGTTGGATTACGTAGGCCTATACTTACTCGCAATGTTCACAGATGTCATATTATTTTAACGTCTTATCTGCAACATATAACTAGATTTGCCAAGACATGGTTAATTCAGATTATGGGGATATTGTCGTTGCTTCCAACCTGTCAACCCTCTACGTGCGCATGCATGCATGTGCGTGTACGCGTGCGTATTTGTCTGAATGAGCGTCCATTCGTGTGTTTGTATGTGTGCATGCAAATACTAATGTACACATATTTACATGTGTGTGTATGAGTGTGACTGTCTTTTTAGTCGTCCCTCTCTTCGTTCGTCCGTAAACCTATCTCCCTGTATATGTTCATATATGACAGGCAACTGATACTAACAAACATTGGTATTTCCCTAGCCTCTCAAAAATCACCTGTGATGGTTTCTGAATCAGATGTTGTGAGTTGGCAATCATCAACAATAAACTATTAGTAACACGATGACGTCATACCACAACAATCAAACGCAATGACGTCATACCACAACAATCAAACACGCAATGACGTCACTCTCCGATTCTAGTTGGAATTGAAGAAAATTTATTTATGTGGTGCAATTTGCTGTTTAGCAATTCGAAAATATGGAAATAATAGGTATACGTTTATTTGAATTAAATTATACAACAGGGTGATTGTAGTAATGGGAGGGGTGGGATAGACACGCTTTATGATTGGCTTTCACGTTACGTGATTTTGAGTGGGCGGAGATTTACTGCCCATATAATGAGTGCCAAAACGGGCGTTTGCTGGTGTGCGTTCTTGTACAAATACGCCCACCAGCTCACGCCCCTTTTCAGCAGTTCATATATGGTTAATTAAGCCTCAACCACTCGAAATAACGTGACTTGCAAATGCAAAAAACACGTCTATCTCACCTCATCGTTACTGGTAGTGATGATCACGATGTGAGAAACACAGCTCTAATTATTGATGTTTTTCAAAATGGCTACTGTGGTCTTATACTATTTTTTTCTAAGATATTATAAAATACACTCTAAAATACCTATTTTCGTTGTTTTATCTTCCTCCTCTGGCGAATCCCATAAATGGCTTGATATGCACGTAATGTATATGTTTTTCTACACTTACACACTATCACCACCAACAGTAGAGAAATTATAAAATGTATTACTACCAATACTAGTTCTAGCAATACTATAAGTATAATGAAAACATACATCACTACTCGTACACTGAGATGTTCATTATGTAATTGTCCTGTTCTACTGTTTGCATCCTACATACTGTTCATGTAATTTTATGTAATATAATATGTCTGTTTATTTTACATCATATTATATATGTCATACTATATTTTGCTATTAATGTTTATGCGGTAGGAGTCCACCATTTCTTATGTTTGCCTTTGGTGGACTGTCTATTGTAATTTCTGATAATGATGACTAAATATGAAAATAAATAATTTTGAATCTTGAATCTTGAATGTCTACTCTGGATCGCTCTGTCACAGAAATGAGCAGCTTAGGCACTGCCTACCATTTATATCAGCCTCACCTGTCAAATAAAACATCCTATTATTGGTTAATCCTGTAGTTTATGGGCACGCAATTGGAATGGCTGAGCAATGGACACGCAATCTGAATGGCTAAGCAATGGACACGCAATCTGAATGGCTGAGTAATGGATACACAATCTGAATGGCCGAGCAATGGACATACAATCTGAATGGCTGAGCAATGGGCACGCAATCTGAATGGCTGAGCAATGGACACGCAATCTGAATGGCTGAGCAATGGACACGCAATCTGAATGGCTGAGCAATGGACATACAATCTGAATGGTTGAGCAATGGACAACCAATCTGAATGGCTGAGCAATGGACACGCAATCTGAATGGCAGAGCAATGGACATATAATCTGAATGGCTGAGCGATGGACATGCAATCTGAATGGCTGAGCAATGGACATACAATCTGAATGGCTGAGCAATGGATACACAATCTGAATGGTTGAACAATGGACACACAATCTGAATGGTTGAACAATGGATATACAATCTGAATGGCTAAGCAATGGGCACGTAATCTGAATGGTTGAGCAATGGACACGCAATCTGAATGGCTGAGCAATGGAGACGCAATCTGAATGGTTGAGTAATGGACACACAATCTGAATGGCTGAGCAATGGAGACGCAATCTGAATGGTTGAGCAATGGACACACAATCTTAATGGCTGAGCAATGGAGACGCAGTCTGAATGGTTGAGCAATGGACACACATTCTGAATGGTTGAGCAATGGATACACAATCTGAATGGCTGAGCAATGGACACGTAATCTGAATGGTTGAGCAATGGACACGTAATCTGAATGGCTGAGCAATGGACACGTAATCTGAATGGCTGAGCAATGGACACGTAATCTGAATGGTTGAGCAATGGATACACAATCTGAATGGCTGAGCAATGGACACGTAATCTGAATGGCTGAGCAATGGACACGCAATCTGAATGGCTGAGCAATGGATACACAATCTGAATGGCTGCGCAATGGCCACACAATCTGAATGGCTGAGCAATGGACACACAACTATAGATTAGGACTGTATTGATGGACATACAATCTGAATGGCGGAGCAATAGATACACTGGTGCAGTGCAGACACACTATGGCTGTGGCTGCACAGATTGGCGTATGGCCACAACCCCAAGCCATCACATTCCAACTATTTGCGGTTGTGCATACATGGTATAGTGTGTTATGTCCAAACAGCACCTCATTTATTAATTATATTCTGAAAATTCGTCTTAAATTATTGAATATTAACGATTTGACAAGTAGGTAAATGGAAAAATGGATAAGAAATCCTTTCTTCTGCTGTCGCTTGGCACTTCATGATCAGGCGTACGATTTAGGCCATGTGCTTGCTAGCGAGGCTACCATTGTAGAGTGAGTTGCACCATCACGGGGTGTGCAGCTGGCATGCTCACATTTCGTCATAGGGATGTCTGAGGCGCAATTGTTTCTGGCACACAATCCAGGGTTATAATAATCTATTGACCCTCAAAGCTTAACTACTTGCGCCAAGAAGCAATATCCAAGTAAGAGCTGATTTTGATTTTGGTGCATCATAGTTAATTGATAAATGCTGTGCATCTATCTATTGCACAGCCAATCAGATTGCGCATCCATCGCTATATGGGTAATCGGTATTTTGCTTGACAGGTGTGGTTATTATTTGTGCACGTCTATCACTATAGACCTAATCGATAACTGTGCATCGATCTCTCAGCTAATCAGATTGTGCGTCCATCACTAAAGAGATAATAGATAATATAATATTTTTTTATTGACAGGTGAGGCTGATATAAATATTGGACTCTGGCTCTGCTGCTCATTTCTGTGACCGAGCGAGCTAGAGTGAACCTCTCTCTGTACTAGAAGTGATTGATGTTTTCATTATACCTATAGTAGTGTTAGAATTAGTACTAGTAAACCAGTAATTATAATTGTTCTACTGTTGGTAGTGGTACTGTGTAAGTGTAACAAGACATATACTTCACACGTATGTCAAACCATCTACAGGATTTGCAAGAAGAGGAAGAAGAAACTAGTTATTTCTAGAGTGTATTTTTATATCTTGGAAAAATGGTATAAAAACAGAAATCGTTAATTAGAACTGTCTTTCTCATGTCTTAATAATTACTGCCACTAACCGCAAGGGCGTGATAGTCACGTTTTTTTAATTGGCTTTCGCAATTCACGCCATCTCGAGTGGGTGGGGAGTAATTGAGTGTCAATAGGATGTGTGTGCTGGTGGGAGTGTTTGTACAAGATCAAGTGACTTTCGCAAGCCAATCGAAAAGCGTGTATATCATACCACATTCCTACTGATAATTTGGCGTGCTTTGAGCCTTCTGTGTTTGTGTTTCCCTTTAACATAGGAGATATTTCTCTAAGTGCATAGTTACTCACAGATCTAGGCGTGTCATGTTCATCCAGTGTTTCAAACTTTGCTTTACCAGCCCGTTCACTCTTTAGCTGTGACAAGTGATGCATGCCCTGAAATACACAGAGAGCGACATTTCTCAATAGAAACGATCTATTTCTAGCTATGCCCCACCCATTTCTACCTATGCCCCGCCCATTTCTATCTAAGCTCCGTCCATTTTTTTCCCTTGTTGGATTCAATTTATATACCTTGAGCTCTAAATTACCAGACTCTAAAATTCAAGGTAACTATACAGGTAAGTTGTTGCATATTTTGAAACCAATTTGACAAAAGACATTCGATTCCTACACTTGACGGACCTGACAATCATCATGATGGAGCAAAATACTTCACTATTTATAAATGTATTATTACGTCAGCTTACGTATGACTTAATTGATTATAACGGCATAAACTTGAGTGACAGATCGGATTTCTCTACTATAATCATACCACTGCCAATGAAAGCCATGCTAATTATACAACAAAGTCTACAATACAGCATCATCAATTAAAGACAACGCAATGTGTTACCCCTGTTGTGTCAACGTGTAGTTGTAGTGGTAAAACCGGCCAAGAAGGCATCCGCAGTAGTCTTAAGAACTGCCTATTTGCAGGCCAAGAGAAAACTATTATTGAAAATTTACCACTGGAATGACTGGCTCGTTACCGAGCGAGTCATTCTAGTGGTAAATTTTCAAAAAAAATCTCTTTGCTTGCAAATGGACACTGACTAAGCAAAAATCTAGATTTTCTTGAACATCAACGCTAATCCACAAACCGGTCCAAAATCGCCTTAAAAACTATTTTTCTCTATTCCAGTGCTAAATATACATAAAAACTTCTCTTCTCTTGGCCAACAAATTATCAGGTGGAAATCTTGACAGATTAAAGGGTTAATTGATAAAAGTAGGCATATGAGCGCTTTGTGGCGCTGCTGACACATGATTGGATAACACTGGGGTGTGGGGGTGGGGGGGGGGGGTGTGTGGGGGTTGTTTCCCCTTGTTACCTTGATTCGTTCATGACCATTACTCGCTGAACCATTCCATTGATAGATGTGTTTGCCAAGGTCAAGGATAAATACATCGCTGGAATCCAGATATTCAGGTCTGCGTGGAACCTGAAATTCGTGTAATACCTAAATTACTACAGTGAATTGTAGGGGCCCACAATAGACAGGCTAGAATGTGTATCCCACGCTTCAGAAAAGATGATTATGATTATTATTAATATTATTATTATTATTATTATTATTATTATTATTATTATTATTATTATTATTATTATACCTCTTTTATTATAACATGTTTCTTATCTCCCTTGAACAGTAGGAGTCGAGGCTGATATTCCTCTGGTTTCACGTGACGGAAGCCGCTCTCAGCTCCGCCCTCTAACAAACTGAAGGATAGAAATCGTATACAGCATACAGTGATTTACGTCAACACCGTCGCTGTGTACAGCATAGATAAGATTTACTTCAAAACCATTATTTACATAATACATGGATCCATGTCTAGCTATGCCCCGACAATTTCAAGCTATGTCCCACCCATTCCTAGCTATGACTCGCCCATTTATAGCTATTCCCCACCCATTTATAGCTATAACTCGTCCATTTCTAGCTATGCTCCATCCATTTCTAGCCATGCCCCGCCCATTTCTACCTAGACCCGCCCATTTCTAGGTATGCCCCGTCCATTTCTAGTTATAATCCGCCCATTTATAGCTATGATTGCCCAGTTTAGCTATGCCCCGCCGATTTCTAGCTATGTTCGCCCATTTCTAGGTATGCCCCACCCATTTCTAGCTATGCTCAGCCCATTTCTAGCTGTGACCTGCCGTTTTTTATTTATGGCCTGCCCATTTCTAGCTATGCCATGCCCATTTCTCGCTATGCCCTGTCCATTTCTAGCTAAGCTCCGCACATTTAGTGCGCGATTTATATACTTTGAGGCTTGAACCCCGAATTCTCAGAATTCCATTTTCAAGGTAAATATACAAGTAATCTGCTGGATATCTTGAAACTAATTTGACTGCGTGATGTTGCTGCCTATGGCAACAAAGGGGCCAGTCAAATCCGTTTCAAAACTTTCGACAGAATGTTGATTAAATAGTACCAGCAGTACTGTGGTCTGTAGGAGACCGGAGTAGAACAGTAAACATACAATGTGTACACTACTACGCTTGACTGACTTTTAAATGATCCTGACGAACTAGATACGTCATTCATTAAGATACGTCATTCATTGTGCATATTGATTGTGACGTCAGCCTACATATGACATAATTATTATGACGTAATTGAGTGGCATATCGGTGAACTCAACAAAGCAGGACTCGGTACGGTCAAATCCAGAATGGACTTGAGGATGTTAAAAAAATTTGGCTGAGGACAAGACACAGAAAAAAGTGAAGAATGACTGATTGCAGCTGTGGGATGTTTCTACTACTACCGCCGTAGAATACAGTAATTATACATATCGGATCCATCCAATAAAACATTCTCATGATTAGTTAAGCTATGTTGTCATGTTGTGTAATGGCTGCCTATGTGTGACCGGAAGTCCATAATACTAAATATTAATGTTATGGACTTCCAACATGACATAATAAGAGCACATGTTTACCATTGACTGAATCCTAAATTATTTACGAATTTATTGTAAAGGGACTGAATGCCATTTTACTACCCAATTATAAAAGATACCATTGTCAAATAATCAATCAATTTAATATCTTAACATTTCTCATTATAATGGACCTTTCCATTTTAGCTATGCCCCGCCCATCACTAGCTAAGCTCCACCACCACCTCGCCGTGTTGGGATTGCTCGATCCCCAAATGCCCTAGCTATCAATTTCCTGAAAACTATTCAAGGAAGCTGTTGAATATGTTGTAACTAATTTGACAGGGGGCTGTTGCTGCCTATGGCAGCAACAGCGCCCAGTCAAATTAGTTTCAAAATATTCAATAGAATATTTATTAAATAGTAAAAGCAAAGAATTTGTACAACAACACATAGACCGTCTTCAAATATGCGTTCGTGACGTACTAATCGACGTCATTCATTATGATGTCATTGTACACGTCACGCAGTTCATTATGACGCCATATGATGGGTGGGTACTCTGGAAAGGTGAATTTCATGCCGACCCAAGAATCATGTGAGATTTGGGCGTGTTGTGGGGTCGGGTGTGGGCGGGTGGGTGGGGAGGGACGCACCGAAAAATACCCCGCTACAAACCTGGGGTGGGTATGGAGGGAGGGCATGGGGTGGGGTGGATGGCGTGGGGTATCACCCTCCTGCATGCGTTGGGAAGAGGGGTCATGGGTTCACCTCATGCAGACGTGAAGTTTAGATGTCTGGAGGTAATATTTGTTGAAATCTTACTGGAATATAAGTATGCGCTGATAAAGTTCAGTTCGGTGATGTGGGAGAGTGCATGAGTGTTTTCCACAAGATTAAGTTCAGTTCAGTGTTGGGGAGACAAAGGCACGTGTGTTTTCTACAAGAATCTTTTGTGAAATTGAGTTGCCCTCAGAACGTTTATCTTGCATTTCTGGAGGTAATATTAGTTGAAATCTTACTTAAATATATGTAGGCTTTCGGCATGGCAAGGGACAATGCGCATAGAGGCGCGGGCGTCAGGGTGTGGGTGTGGGTGGGTGCGCGGGTGGGCGGGGGGGGGGGGATGCGCAATCGCTGTACCTAACCCCTCTGGATCTGTATTTACGGATCGGCGCCTATAGTGAATACTATTCATACCGCTTACAAAACCATATTCAGGTATGCTTTCGTTATATTCAGGTAGGCCTATGCGGTATACCAGCACACACAGTTGACACATGGCGGAGGGCGAAGCACCAGCGAAGTCATTAATTGGCTCCAAGTTAAGCGCTCCAAGATTTAGTAAATGATTTTTCTCAAATAATCCCGATTCATTTCCATTTCTTACCGATGGTAATTTATTTAATATTGTATTAAATTACCAATAAACATCATTTGTTCTTTCTCTTTTTCCATCCTTTAAAGCAGTGGAATAAGTCTTGGGAAATCTGAATGAACAAACATTACACATACAAAACTAGGTTGCTCGGTCGATGCCGCATAATCCCAAATCCCCACGTCACCACTTTGAGGATGTAATCCAACCGCACTCACCTCGTGGGGCTGAGCCAAATGAAAATATCCTCTTGCACTCTGCAATCATATATGTAACACACATACCAAATTTGGTTGAGTTTCCTCCATCGGTTCGTAGGAGTTGCGCTACAATCGTTTTCTGCATGCCAGTGGGCGGGAGCGGGCGATCGGGCGGGATGACAAAATTTCCAGTTTTCTTCGAAAGACATGAGAATAACAACACGACCCCACCCCCACCCCATCCCCCATTTACATAATGGATTCTCCCAACTTTTCATCGGAAAATGATGACTGTGTAGGAAAACCATCCTCTGTAATGCATTACAAGATAAATATAATAAAAATACACGGTAAATCAATGGTTTTACCTCATCTTCTTGAAATATCCTGTGAATAGTTTAGATTCATGTCCTTGTACTTCACGGTGCTGCACGGGCTTGCCATCCAAAAATGTGTCTAATTCTACTGTCTTATAAGCGGCTGTCCCATATTCATCCTGAGCGGCAGAAAAGAAATTTGTATAAAACTGATTTAGAACAATGTATCCAAATTCATGTCCTTAACCCTTTAATGGCCGACTTTGGTCAACAAGATCAAATTATCTCCTTATGGGAGTTGTCCATTTGCAGGACAAATCAAGACTTTTTTTAATTTACCACTGAAATAACAGTGTTGTTAAACTTTTAAAGATAGTCTTCTACTGTGCTGCAAATGGGCATCCGTCATGACCACACTAGAGGCCGATTTTGGCGGGCTTCTCCATGGAATGGTTAGTATTATTGAAGAAATCGAAACATGTTATTGCCTCATCCGACCCACATTAACGTGCTGAAATGCTAAGCCTCACCAACCAGATAAAAGCCATTCCACTATTCACAGATGACGGCGATGTGTGTTTACGTACGTTTATGGGGGCAATTAGGTCAGTTAGTAATATGGGTACTAGAGGCTTTGTAACTAATACAGAGGTTATTAACAGTGTGTCGGACATTCAGCAGTTAGTAACAGTGTGTCGGACATTCAGCAGTTGGTAACATTGTGTTGGACCTTCAGCAGTTAGTAACATTGTGTCAAACTTTCAGCAGTTAGTAACATTGTGTCGAACTTTCAGCAGTTAGTAACATTGTATCGGACTTTTAGAAGTTAGTAACACTGTGTCGGACTTTTAGCTGTTAGTAACATTGTGTCGAACTTTCAGCAGTAGGTAACATTGTGTCGGACTTTCAGCAGCTGGTAACATTGTGTCGGATTTTTAGCAGTTAGTAACATTGTGTCGGACTTTCAGCAGGTAGTAACATTGTGTCGGACTTTAAGCAGTTGGTAATATTTTGTCGAACTTTCAGCAGTTAGTAACTTTGTGTCGAACTTTTAGCAGTCGGTAACATTGTGTCGGTCATTTAGCAGTTGGTAACATTGTGTCGGTCTTTTAGCAGTTGGTAACATTGTGCCGAACTTTTAGCAGCTGGTAACATTGTGTTTACGTTCAGTTGTTGGTAACCTTGCACTTTCAGCAGTTATAGTAACCTTGCACTTTCAGCAATTAGTAACATCGTATTTTACGTCCAGCTGGCAATCACCTTGCGGTTTCGGCAGTTAGTAGCATTTCCCTTTCAGCAGTTGGTAGCCTTGCACTTTAAGCAGTTAATATTAATAACCTTGCCCTTTCAGCAGTTCGTAACCTTGTACTTTCAGCAGCTAGTATTCTTGTAATTATAGCATTTAATATCCTTGTACTCTCAGCAGTTAATAACTGTGGACTCTCAGCAGTTAATAACCTTGTACTCTCAGCAGTTTATATCGTTGTATTCGCAGCAGCTAATAACCTTGTACTCTCAGCAGTTAATAACCTTGTTCTTTCAGCAGTTAGTAATTTTGCACTTTCAGCAGTTAGTAACCTTGTACTTTCAGCAATTTGTAAACTTATTCTTTCAGCAGTTAGTAACCTTATTCTTTCAGCAGTTATTAACCTTGTACTTTCAGCAGTTAGTAATTTTGTGCTTTCAGCAGTTAGTAATTTTGCACTTTCAGCAGTTAGTACACTTGTATTTTCAACAGTTAGTAATCTTGTACTTTCATCAGTTAGTAATCTTGTACTTTCATCAGTTAGTAATCTTGTCCTTTCATCAGTTAGTAATCTTGTACTTTCATCAGTTAGCAATCTTGTACTTTCAGGAGTTAGTAATCTTGTACTTTCAACAGTTAGTAATCTTATACTTTCAACAGTTAGTAATCTTGTACTTTCAACATTTAGTAATCTTGTACTTTCATCAGTTAGTAACCTTGTTCTTTCATCAGTTAGTAACCTTGTACTTTCATCAGTTAGTAACCTTGTACTTTCAGCAGTTAGTAACTCACCTGTGTGCTGTACTTCCCAATCCAAAAATGGACGTCATAACGCAGTTCATCAGACGCATCCTGTTTGTAAGTCTGAAAGTGGAAAAGTTATTTAAATATATCACTTCTCACTTTAGATTAGCTAAAGATAATTTAAAGGGATGCTAATCTCATCTCAAATGGTATATTGCACCGATAGATCATGGTTTATAGATTCCATATCATTCATATTGTGTCACATTCCGGTCACTCTATCACAATTAGCTGCTTTTTAACATCGCGTAAATTTTGAACAGTGATCGCCACCATTTTGTGTCCTCGAGCGATAGTGTGTGGTGTCATGTAAGTGCCAATGCATTGCATTCTTTATTATGTGATTCGCATCTCCTTGAATATTTTGAAACTAGTTTGCCTGAAAGATGTTGCTGCCTATGGCGCCTCTGTGACTGAGCGTATATACCTAGGCATACACGCTAGACTTTTTCTGATTGGTTGAAAAGTAAATAATGAGAGCCGGCGTAGGCTGCCGAAATGCAGCAACATGTAGCTACTAAAGTCTGAATATCTTTCTTTAGCGGCATGATAAAAAGCTTTAAACTACCTGTATAGTTTATGAGTGGCATATTAGATCACCTGAATAGCTATCAAGAGATGAGGCTGTTTATTCTTTACCGCTATTGTCTTAAACTATATTTAATATCATTCATAATCGAGTTTGTATCAACTCGGTGTCAACTCCGACAACTCGGTGTCCGCTAGAAGATTTACCAGGCTAGTCGTCCGAGTGATACATCTCGGAAACAGTCTTTTCATGGCTTGCAGATGGACATTCAATGAACAAATATTTGGAAATTCTTGATACAATTATTCACTCCTTATATGTTTCTCCTTTCATTATGTTATAAAATACTTAAATACACTGTATTTATTCTTATCTTTGCACGGTGGTCCAGGGGAAAGATGTCTGGTTGCTAACGCCATGAGTTGCAGTATGGCGGTTCGAGATGGTGATCAACAAATTAAACTAATGGGTGCATAACTGTCGGCTGTTTAGCATGTGGAAATTGAAGCCGTGCGCTGCCAGTGCGTCAATAAAATAAAATACATATATGCCACAGCCGTGATGAGGTCAGAGTACAATAGGCTTAAAAGCCAAGGATTGAATAGTGGCAGGTGCATCCACAGAGAGTCCCATATGAATCGTCAGAGTGACAGTATATCAGACATGTGAAAGCTGGTCTGCTAAACCAAGATTCTTATCTTGGCGCAGTGGTCCATTGGAAAGATGTCTGGTTGCTGATGCCATGTGGAGTTGCAGTATGGCGGTTCGATCCCCGACCGGGGAAATGGTGATCAAGAAATTAAACTAATGGCTGTATGACTGTCGGCTGGTTAGCATGTGGAAATTGAAGCCGCGCATTGCCAGTGTGTCAATAAAATAAAATACATATACTGCCAGAGCCATGATGGAGTCAGAGTAAAATAGACTTAAAAGCCAATGATTGAATAGTGGCAGGTAGTAGTAGTGCCGGTATTAAAATGATACCACCTCCCTCAACTGGCAGCCATTCAGCGATCCATGGCGCCCACCGCCCTCTCAATCCCTGGGGCATAGGGTTGTTGAGACATCTGATTTTCGTGGTCGAGATGGGAGCTGCTGACATGGAAGGCCATGGCGAGTATAAACCTCCCGTGTGGACCCCACTGTCCGGGAGAACCTCCTCAGGATACCGGCCAGTGGCCGGCCTCTCTCTATTCTGACCGGTAGCCTGAGGAGGTTTTCTATATCGCCCTCAGCGGTGCCCGCAGAGGCAGTGGGTCCGACATGTCGGCCCGACATGAAAACTATTGACTAGATTTTCCAGCACTTATGACATGTCGGCCCGACATGAAAACTACTGACTAGATTTTCCGGCACTTACGATGGCCTCTTCTAAGGATGATGGTCGGACGACTCACTGATAGGGACCCAGGGTCTGGTAGAAGGATCCGAGAAAGGAGATGCAGGTAAAATTTTTAAAAAACGCCCTCTCAATCCCTGGGGCATAGGAATTTGAGACATATGATCGTGGCTGGTGTATGCTTCTAGATGGTGTTCTCCCGGACCCCAAATGTCCGGGAGAACCTCCTCAGGATACCGGTCAGTGGCCAGCATCTGTGTAGGCTCAGACAAACACGTAGTCTCTGCCAGAGTCGCATCGGCATGATGGGATCACGCATAGTGTCTTCCATCTACCTTGACAACCCTCACCTGGCAGGATGCTAAAGTGCTTAGCATTTGCACCACGGCAGACTCTGGTATGTTCACATGTTACGTAGAGAATCTGGTGCTGAGCATGTGTCTCCAGCAGACAACCACGTCCTACCCTCTCCACACCATAGAAGTGGCAGACAGACTGGATCTCTTCACGTGGATGAAAGCAGTGGTAAATGTTTCTCCGCAAGGGGTCGACCCAAGGATTGTACTGGGGGGGGGGGCATCCCGGAAGTGGGCCCACTTGGCATCCAATATCATGGCAGTCTCAGCGCCCTGTGCCACTGCTGTAGACGCCAGCACGAGGAGTATGATGAGAATCATGGCTATATATGAAGAGTTAAACCGAACAGAGTGAACCTCTCGAGAAATATCTGTGCCTGATCGAGCCCTGCTCCATCCGGTTCAATAGTGATCTTCATCCCCTCAGGGGCAGGGGCTAGCTGCTTCACTTTGCTGCCGGCTAAGAAATGTAGCTCTAGGACTATATGAGTCATTTGCGGGCTAGTGAGTCCGACTCGCTGAAGCAGTTTAACAGCACCCTTGACTTTGGTGACATGTGACACACCATCTACCCGTAGGATGCCCTCCTGGAGGTTAACAGCTTCTTCTGGTCCATCGAATGGACGACGCAGCAGGAGCTTTCCACCTGTAACCCCGGTCCGGTGACCCACCCTCATCAGGGAGACACCTTCACCTATGTAGGTGAGGAAGGATGATCCCGATTGTAGAGCTTTCGATCTGTCCCATCCCTTTTCACAACAGTGGAGAGGGGAGTAACCTCTATGTCAATGACTGCGGGAGGCCTATATAGTGGCAACCGTGTTTGCCAGTTACCACCAGGTCCAGCGCAGTACCACACTTCATTCTTCTCAAACATGAACTGCAAGTTTGCCAGGATCAAGAGCAGACCCTCATGGGTCATCGACGGGGCACCGCTCGAATAGGGTTTGACCAGATGAAAGCTGAGGTCGCCATTTAGGGTGTTGATGTCTGCCACCTCTGTATCCGAGACCTCAATCAACGGCTCGAGGATGTACTTCCTCTTTGGGAAATCGTACTGAAACACGATCTTGTGGCCATCTATGTTGCGGCCCAGGCGCTCCTTCGACACATCCTTGAGGTCTGTGAGCAGCTCCACCCAATCACCACCAATGGGGTGGAGGGAGAATGCCTTTGAGTTTGCTTCGTACTGTAGGGTGAATGACTTGCCATCGCTCTCTTCTACCTTGGCAGCATCAACTGCATACACATCTGCCAGGTCAGCAAGACCAGTCGAGTGAGCAAATATGGGTTCCACAACACGCTATAGAAGGGGTTTAAACAGGAGATATAACCATGCCGATTGTCCGACTGCTGCTCTCCAGTGATGAGAACGTAATCTCACCCTCTCTAGAGGGGAGATGGGTGGTACAGTACCATGTAGAATGGATCCTCTTCGAGGTGCCCCAGCAGGGAACAACATACATACACGCCGATGTGCTACATCAACCTCCGGACAGTGCACACAGCAGCTCACTAGTAGAAGTCGGCCGGGGTGTGATAGAGTATCTCTCAGGTGCCAACAGCAACCTACGGAAAGCTATCAGTCCTAGCCTGTTCACACCTGTAAATCACCTGTTTGACAGCCCCTCCATTAAAATATATGCCAGCATGGATGGGATATCGGATGCCTATTTAGGGTTTACACTCTTATTACTACTCGACCTGACGACAACATGATATCATACCAGGAATATCTGACCTTTGCCGAGATGATGAAGAGCCAGCTACAGGGTCGCCCCTTCATTCCCCCTGCACATATAAAGGCCTTAAATGAACAGATGCTCGCACTGCAACAAAAGAGCGACTACAGCGGGAGAGCTGGTATCAACAGAACGTGAGCATTGCAAGGAGGCGAAGGAACAGTGAAGGTTTCCAATACTGGCAGGCCCTCCTGGAGGAGAGTAAGCGGGATGCAGGGAGTCTTAACAGACGGCGATATGAGCCAGATGTCTTCACATACGATGATGAGCCAGGTGTCTTCTCAGACGAGGATGAGCCAGATGTCATACACTGGGAAGAGGAGATGGCACAGAAGCGTAAGAGCAAGAATGCCATCCAGCGGCGGGCCTACTATCTTGGTGATAAGGTGACATTTCAGATGTCACGTCTCAGAAAGCTACTGGCACCCGACATAGTGCTGGATGACCACTGTCTAAAAGACATCTGTCTCCACACCAGCAAGCTGGTGCAGTTCGCGAGGCTCTCCAAAATGAACCATTCTATGACTCATGAGCAGATTCTGCAGGTGATGCAGGTTTAATCTCCAGGTATACTATGGCAAAATCAGAGTGGCGGAAGCAACCAGAACTATACCCCTCCCTGACTGCTGATGAGGGCGGTACCATCCACGGCCGGCGACTCCAGCAGATAGATACCATCAGGCAGAATCTCGTCCATGAGGCAGAAAAGTACAGCAGAGCGCGTGGGCGATATAAGACAGCCTACAGCGCCCTCACGCATACACTCACTGCTGCGGGTGTGATTGGAGCCAGTGCTGGTGTGGCAGCTGTGGCCACTCTCGCTACGGGGGTGGGTGCCATCGTCGCCATCCCGCTGGTTGGCGTGACACTAGCCACCACTGTCTTGGCCACGGGCTTGGAGGTGGGGCAGCGGCAGATCACAAGGAGGCTGGAGAAGCATGCTAAGTACGTGACACTGGCACAGAGTATGCGACGGACTATCGACGAGTCTGTCAGCAAAGCTCTCGAGGATGGCCAGGTCACCGATGAAGAGTACCACCATATATTGAAGGTCCAAGCCCTGTACCACACAGAGAAACCTAAAGTGTGACAGCAATACCTCAAAGGCTCCAGCGGGCAGGTTGATATGGAGGAGCTAAAAACGAGATGATATGGCGAGGTCACCTCACCGGTCTCTGGAGTCGAGACGACTACAAATAGTGTGCTGCCTGTATGGTAACTTTAAGAACACCAGTACAGATAACCTTCCCACTGAACCTCACGACAGTCATCCGGAGCCAACCACCCCTCCTGGGTACACCCTTGACTGGCCTGAGAGGTCTACTGGATGATATATCAGAGCCAACACCATTCTCCATCACAGTGGATGGACAGTCCCGAACCAGCTTCTCCATCAACCCACGACCGTGGACCAACCGCCCCATCACCATCAAGGAGGCGAAGCAAGCGCATACTTGGATGGTTGCGCCAAGCCTCTCATACTGGAATTAGCAGCTGAACATTGCTGTGTTGTGTGCCACGGCAGGATGTGGAATAAGTTCCATCCTGCTTCACTCCTATTCTGGTACTCCTGAAGCTGTGCTCATTGCCAGCTGTCTCAGATTCCATGTGTACTTCACGGTGCAACGAATCCTCCATGACTGGGTGCAAGCCTCCCTGATACAAACAACTTCGACCCACAGCTCAACAGTCATAGCATCTCAGCGGCCAGCAGACTACAGAGAGAGTTCAGCACTCACCCAGACTATCAGTGGTGACAACAGCGGCCTAGGGGTTATGTATGGTGACCCGAGACATGACTACTCAGGATTCCCCTATCGATTACCCCGACGAGTAGGCCGTCGGAAGACAGTGACATTCTCGTTCGATCCAGACTCCAACCCTGGAGCGCTGGTGCAAAATATGCACATCACTGGCTTGCGGCAGGACTATCCAGGTATGTGGAAGTACTTTGTCCCACACACCACCTCAGGCCTCACACCAGCAGGGATCGTTCGGATCAACCAGTCCCTGGAAGCACTGTGCTACTGCCTCCTTACGGCACAGGCCAAGCTGCGTCATTCCATAGATGGTATCAGCAGAGCAGAGGTCCAGGCAATGTTCATCAGTCTCGTTGAGGATATGATCATCGTGGCAGACCCCAGCAGTCGTATTTCTAAGTTCCAGCAGGGGTTGCCGAAGGCCCATCGCAAACTTGACTTTGCTATTTCACCACACATATGGTTGATTCCGAGCAACATGATCGTGAACATCGAGGACCTCCAAGTCAGGAGCTATAACAACATGATAGTCGAGGGGAGTTCCCCCGTTGTCCACTTCGGCTTCAACACTGATATCAACGCACCTATGCGTAGTACGGGAATGGCAGCCCATACAGTCGTTCCGACCCTGACACTGCAGCCAGTCGACACGATGCTTCCCATGGCAGCTCCGACCCTGACACTGCAGCCAGTCGACACGACACTACTTCCTGTGGTAGCTCTATGTGTGGTGTCAGGCCTAGCTATTATAGTGCTCGGGATCAGCCTACTCCGATGCTAGAAATCAGCTATAAGACTATCCTGACTCTCTACAGTAGCAGTGGGGACCACGGTGAGACACTGAACCAGCTTGGCCTGCCCTACAGCCCCTATACACCCTGCCAACATGCACATCTCAGGACTGGATGGTTCCACAGCGCATCCTTTTTCCAGCTTGTAGTATTGCAGAGCCTTGTTCAGCTCTGAGTCAGATGAGGCCATGGAGGTCTGCAGCTGCTGGAATACATCTGACAGATACTTCCGATCCTTGTAGAAACCTTTAGCTTGCAGGAGCTGTTCAACGATACTCCCGCCCATGATAAGGTATTCGAGGAAGCAGATCTGTCCCTTACCAAATCCTAGATAGAGCTTTACAGCTGTCAGCTCCTCTGTCAGCTCAGCACCAGAGAACTGAGTGAGCTCATCTGGTGTCTTTTTCTTGTCGGCATTCAACTCCCTCCGGAAGACCTCATAGTACTTCTCACATAGCGTGAGCCCAGACATGTTTAAGATGTCTCAATAGAGAGATGAATATTCCTGTGTACCAACCCAGACACCTGGCAGATGCAGACTGGGAAGATCTTCTTAGCTCTCTCGACAGGGGACGCAGACATTTAACCGCATTGTATACTCAGTGCTTAAACAATGACGTCAATGGTACAAATCATGAAGCAACTGCCCGAGAGCCAGGCGAGTCTTCAGAAGGTGGAGAACCTGCTGTGAACCAAGACATAGAAGTTACTGACCAAAGCAAAACCTCTGGCAGTTCATGTCGCCAGTAACGTGGCGGGGAATGTGGCCATGGTGAAGATGACAGGGGGAAGTGAGGTTCTTTCTGCCGCCACTGCGGCTGCCCTCGCTACAGTTGTGAGTGGGGTGGCTGAGCACTGTCTCGGAATAACTCACCCCATCCCAAAGATCGCCATCAGTGGTGCCTCCTACACTGCCGCTGCCAAGATCATGGGTGAACATGTTACACTAATGTAGGCCGCGGATGCAATGAGTGCAATGGCTGAGATTATTGTCGCCTACGTTTAGCCACTCTGAATGGTGAGAGATAGATCACGAGACCCCTGCAGCATAATGCCAGGGAATGGTGGACCACCAACAAGGCGTGCCCCTACAGAGAGGGCCAGTACCCTGAGCACTGCTACCTACTCCTTTGGCCGACTGTGTGGTCCTCCTATGCACAACTATTTCACTGGGGGTATGACTAGTCAGTTTAAGCAGTCTGTATTCACCAAATTTTGGAAAGTTTTAAGCCGTCTGTATATATGTTATTGCTGAGGCCTTTGCTGATGCTGGAGTCATCAAGGATATTGCTGAGGCCTTTGCTGAGGGAGATAAGGCTGGACTCATCAAAGATTTTGCTGAGACATTGGTTGATGCCATTGCTAAGGGATGCCTTGGTTCAGAGGACACTGAGGATGGCTCCGACGATGATGCTGGAGTCATCAAGGTTATTGCCGAGGCCCTGACTGAGGCCTTTGCTGAGGTGGTTGGATAAGTCAAGGTTATTGCTGGGCCTCAGCAAATGCCTTTACTGAGGCTGACCTCACACAGCGGGAATAACTCACCCCATCTCAAAGATCCTCCGTGCCTTCTTCATTGCCGTTACCAAGATCATGAACCTATTGAACCACTGGCTCCAATAGTGTAGGAGGTTTAAGCCGTCTGTATATAGCACTATGACTCTGTCACTCACAGACCTAGAAAGCAAAGAGCTAGGCGATCTTGCTCACTTGGGCGAGGCACGCCTCGGTTCAGAGGACACTGTTGCCCCTATCTCCTTCCTAGACTTCGATGAGAAGGGAGACCCACGGGAGATCCGAGATACCATCCCAGCCCGAGATCTCATCGGGAACACTGATATGGTAGGACAATTGGCCATTAACAAGGCCAAGACTGTATACAAGGGGATGGGCATCAAGGAGAGGGCAATGATGCGAGGTATGCTCAGAGTCGACGAGGCTGGAGCCATCAGGGTTATGGCTGAGTCCTATGCACAGGACCTGGTTAAGGATCTCCTGAAACCACGGAGCTCATTCCAACAGGATGGAGAGAATCTCAAGGTAGGCACCATCAGGCTGAGCCATACCACTGTTGATGGCGCAGTGGGGGCTACCGCCAGCCTCCAGCTACCAGAGGTGAAGAAGTCAGGGTTCTTTGGTTTGCCGTTTAAGACCACAGTGATCCTGCATAGGGGAGGTAAGCACTCAAGTGGATGGTCCGCCACCCACCTCGCTACAGTCTTGGCTCGCAAGCTAGCAGTCACCTCCTCGTCCAACTGACGAAGCTAACGGATCCGCTGCGCTTTCTTGTGGGGATTCAAAGGATCATCTTTGGTAATCGCTGGAAACCTTCCCATCTTCATTGCTCAGGAGAGTCGCTTCTGCGACTCCTCGGCATAGGCCTGTCCAATCATCTGGAGCAGGTCGGCTTTCTTGGCCAAATTGCTTTGCAACATCGCGAAGCTGTGCAACAGTAGTCATGGTGTTTATCACTGTGCATGCCTGTCTCTAAAGGTGCGTTCAGACCCTATTATGTGTGGTGCTCACAAGGTGATCAGTACCTGGAACCGGTGGGGGCCCATCGTGCCGATGTGATAGTGGATGCTTGTCTCTAAATGGGCGTCAGATGTGTTTTATGTGTGGTTGATCACAAGGCGAGCAGGCCCATTGTGTGTAATATTGTTTGTAGATGAGCGTTTACACGCAGTTGAGTGTTTTGAGTGTTTACACATAATGGATGGTTGTGCGTTCACACGTGGTATACCATTATCGATGCTGTGAAGGCTTCCCGTGCATGTATCATACAGATACTGGATGTACTAGACACTGCTGGTGCTGACACAGGCCCCCTACGCTATCTTCTCAGCTGCTGCTGGGATTTCATGCCTGACGCCTCCATCGGTTCCTTCGTAGCCACCAGAGGTGCAGGATTCCCCACTCTGCAGGCGAAAGAGTTGGTGCAGGAAGTACTGCCGTTTAGTCTCCCAAATATAGACGAGGCTACCACTGAACAAGTGCTAACCATCCTCCGCTCGCATGTCTGTACCATTTGACAGTAGGCCATCTGCAGGTACTCAAAGCTGTCACGAGCTACGTAGCAATCGAGGAAGTCATAGTAGAACTCCAGCATTCACAGCTTCGCGAGCTCATAAATGCCTATCCCCACCTGGAAGGGCCTTCGAATAGTGATTCTTGGCTTGCGACTCTGGAGCTCGTATGACTCACTGATCACCTTGAGATCTTCGAACCACGCACTACGCAGGGCCTTGTCTACCACGCACTCATCCTTCATGAAGCTGGTCTTGCTATGACGTTCTAGGGCCTCAATGAGCTTCCTGTAGGCCCTGTTGCTGAGGAGTTTAAAGAGATCTGCCAAGAGCGCTTTACGCTTATCTACATCTCCCGTAACATTCTCAACGAACCACTCGAATTGGCGCTTGGCCTCATAGTCTATGGTGCAGTATACTGCAGTGATCTCCAGGCCATGGGTTATATACCACTTGAGTGTTGGTGCGTACAGCAGCTGCTTCTTGCCAGAGAGGGCACTGACCAGCTTCTGTGTGGTGGGTCGATTGCACCCTGTACGCTCTAGATATGCCTGCATCTCAGAAGAGATGGCCTCTACCGGGATCTCGCGGTTATAGAAGAGCGGGGGCATTTCCTCGAACTTTGCCCACAGAGCCTTAGGGACCTTTATATCCACCTCAGAAAATCCAAACCAGCGGTCTGCTAGGAGCTCCTCCTTAAAGCTGGCTACACCACTGGCACGGACCAACGGCGCACTGTCTCCTCACCACAGGGCATCTCTTTGGCCATTGTTGACAGGTACAGACCATTTGCATCGTAGCCGAGTAGACGTTGGCAGACACACTCACTCTGGCGGATTCGAGTCACGCCGGCCTCATGGTATCTGGTGAACATGATGCTGGGACCTCCAACAACAGCACCCTTCAGCATCTCGTAGGCTTCCTTTCCTGGTGAATAGAGGCTAGTGCTGAGCGGTTCCACGTAGGAGGTACTGTAGTGACACACCTGGGAGAGACACCGCGTCTTTGAGGATGTCTATTTCTCATTCTGTGTAGAACTCCCGCATCTGCTCTATGGCTTCGATGAATGGACTGACGTCCAGGTTGTTGTAGTATCGCAGCCAATCGGCGAATGTCCGCATTCCATGCTCGCTGAATGTTTGGTTACACTGTTCCCACTCTGATCGCGTCAAGAGGTAGCCACCCTTGAGCTTAGATGTCCATGCTGAGTAGTCAGGAAGCCCTGGATAGTAGAGCTTCTCATGTGTGTCAAACCATTCATATAGGAACCAGCTCTTCTGCTGTGTACACCCGTAAGCTTTGACCCATACCTCGTACGAGACTCCTGGGCTGAGGTAGTTCAGCACATCGAGAAACCGTAGCTCAGGTGTTATGAGGAACATGGTCTGACTAGCCTTCTTGGCGACTTTCACTGTACCTATACTGTCAGTCAGCTTATCGACAGAGTACTTCTTGATGAGGTTCAGGTCATACCGCCCAGAGTTGAACCCCAGCACAGGCATTTTGTCACACCACTCATTGATCACTCGCTGCTGTCGCTTTGGGAGCTTGTCCAGGTCTGTCAGTATGTACTGTGCCCTAACCCTTGTCCGGATTAGATATGCTCGCCGTTGGATCTCCAGTATGAACTCTCTGATCAGTTCTTTGGGGTCACGATTGCAGAGGTGAGTGGGCTCACTTGTGGTGACATTTAAGGAGCAGCCAACAGACACAGAGATAGGTGAGTACTCTCGATCATGAGAGTCTCCGTAGGATGAGTCTTGATACCATCTAGGAGTGCTTCGAAGTCGTAAACTCTGAAGTGTGGGTATGGGACAGTCCGAACTCGTTTAGGGACGCTTTGACAGCGTTTTATACAGCACTCCCACTGTACCACAAGCGTGCATCCAGATGCTCTCAGCTTCTCCTCTCTCAGGACTGTCTTGCGGTATCTTTGTTCGGCATCCTCACCTCGCTGGTGTTGTGGACTCCATGCCAGATACAGCCATGGAACTTGTAAACAGTGTTGGTGGTCAGATCATAACCATCTACGGGAGCACCCTCGATCCAACGCTCGTCACCGTGCCAACACTCTACATGGTGTATGTGTACGCCTCTTTTTCTCGACTCAAACATGATCCAACGAGTAGCTGCTGAACTGGATGGTTGGGGTGGATAGAAGGCTTTCTCATACGCAGACTGTGGTGCCTCAATCTTCTCGCCAGGACACACGATTGTTGTTTTGCCGCCTGTACAGCGATCAGCGTGGCATTGAAGACCACATGCCTGTGTAAACCTCTGCTGACAGTGACTGCAGACTAGTGTATGTGCCAGCTTGGAGATGTTCTTGATGTAGAAGGCGTGGTGGTCCCACACTCCGATGGTCATGGTGTCATGGTAGTGAGCCACTTGCCTGATTAAGTGCCAGGCGCCCTCTTCGGTTGGTTCATACACGCGAATCCCGATCTTGGCGAAGAACTCTACCTTGTCCAGCTGATCCAGCGAGGTCTTGCGGACATCAGGTACTAACACTGTCTTGCCGTGGAACTTTGTGGCAAGCTCTCGTGCAGGAGCTGTACTTCTATCAGCTCTCGCTCCTGGGTGGACTGCTAGACATCTCCAGAGACACATGTTGTCCCTGTAGGTGTCGAGGGCAGACATACTCTTCTTCTGTCGTAGCTAGTCTAGGAGGGGGCCCGTCCCAAGCAGAGGCTGGCGGTCGATGACAGCCCTGACCTCAACGTTGATTGATCAAACGAAAGCCCACTTGGTGTTGGGTCGATCGATATTGTCTGTGTCAAGGCGGGCTTGCTCTCTTGCTGCCACCCAGTCCTGAGCTGCTCCTATTGTGTTCAGCCACGGGCTGCCTGGAGAATTCTTTTGGAAGAGCATCACCCTACTGTCTTCGATGTTACGGATGCGATAGGTATGGGTGTAGCGGAGGTAGAAGGCGTTCTGGACAGTCTGCTGGATCTTTTACATGATCTGTTCTGTGAGGTCTCCTTCTAGACCTCTGAAGAATGTCCAGCATGCTGACCGCCATCCTCTATCTTCTGTCTCCCTTTCGCCGAGAGGCTGGTCAAGAATGTGTTCACCTTCTCGCCTCCTGCTCCGGGCTAAGGGTTCAGACCTCGGCCCCGTCATCACTCGCTTAGTGATCCTGCATAGGGGAGGTAAGCACTCAAGTGGATGGTCCGGCACCCACCTCGTTACAGTCTTGGCTCGCAAGCTAGCAGTCACCTCCTCGTCCAACTGACGAAGCTCACGGATCTGCTGCGCTTTCTTGTGGGGATTCAAAGAATCATCTTTGGTAAGCGCTGGAAACCTTCCCATCTTCATTGCTCAGGAGAGTCGCTTCTGCGACTCCTCAGCACAGGCTTGTCCGATTATCTGGAGCAGGTCGGCTTTCTTGGCCAAATTGCTTTGCAACATCGCGAAGCTGTGCAACAGTAATCATTGTGTATATCACTGTGCATGCCTGTCTCTAAATGTGCGTTCAGACCCTATTATGTGTGGTGCTCACAAGGTGATCAGTACCTGAAACCGGTGGGGGCCCATCGTGCCGATGTGATAGTGGATGCTTGTCTCTAAATGGGCGTGGGTTGTGTTTTATGTGTGGTTGATCACAAGGCGAGCAGGCCCATTGTGTGTAATATTGTTTGTAGATGAGCGTTTACACGCAGTTGAGTGTTTTGAGTGTTTACACATAATGGATGGTTGTGCGTTCACACGTGGTATACCATTATCGATGCTGTGTCTAATTGGGTGTTAACGCATAGCAGGTGGGCTAAATAAACTACTATATTTGACTTTGGTCCAGTCGAGGGTCTGTGGTCTGCAATCATGGGTTTTATGTGACTGTGCGAGTTGGTCTTGACGTGATGTCATGCTTCTCGGGTAACGGGTAAAGAGTTATTGTAGACATGTTTACCATTTGCTAATAACACATAGCGGGATTTGAACCTGTGATTTTAAAGTTTGCTAATAACACATAACGAGATTTGAACCTGTTGCATGATCATGTGTGCATTGGTAATTTATAGCTGATAAGTTGTATGTTCTCACGTTGATGTGTTGCTGCGGCGCTATCAGTCACTCTAGATCTTGACGTCACTTCGAGATAACGCTGTTTCACAACTTACGCTCAGAGATAAGATTACTAAGAGGCCAGATTTTAGTGGTGTTGCGGTGGGTCAATCAATAGAGTTGTTGAATTGCATAGGGTTCCCATGCTGCAGACTGGGGTTCAAATCCGCTCAAAAGACCTCGCTAGAACTTACCTGAAATTTCGAAACTAGGTAAGACAGGTTAGATAAAGACCCACCGCACCCCCCCCCCTCCACTCCCCCCCCCCCCCCCAGTGCGGGATCACAGCACCACACACACACACACACACACACACACACACACACACACACACACACACACACACACACACACACACACACACACACACACACCAGCCGGCTGGAATAGCAACAGGGTGGGAATAGCAACAGGGTGGGGTAGGAGATAGGTGGGGTAGGATAGGTAGGATAGATAGGATAGGTAGGATAGGTACAAAAGTGTCCCACAGATAGAAAAACCTCCTCAGGATACCGGTCAGTATAGAGAGAGAGAGAGGCCGGCCACTGGCCGGTATCCTGAGGAGGTTCTCCCGGACATGTGGGCCGGCACGGGAGTTTTTTATTCGCCACGGCCTTCCATGTCTGGGAGAACACCATCTAGAGGCATACACCAACCACGATCACATGTCTCAAATTCCTATGCCCCAGGGATTGAGAGGGCGGTGGGGGCCACGGATCTTCGAACGGCTGCCAGTTGAGGGAGGTGGTATCATTTTAATACCGGCACTACTACTCAGGTGCATCCACAGATAGTCCCATATGAATCGTCAGTGTCAGTATATCAGACATGTGAAAGCTGGTCTACTAAACCAATATTCTTATCTTGGCGTGTTGGTCCAGAGGAAAGATGTCTGGTTGCTGAGGGCATGCGGAGTTGCACTATGGCGGTTCGATCCCCGACCGGGGAGATGGTGATCAACAAATTAAACTAATGGGTGCATGACTGCCGGCTGGTTAGCATGTGGAAATTGAAGCCGCGCAATGCCAGTGCGTCAATAAAATTAAATACATACATACAGACAGACAGACAGACAGACAGACAGACAGACAGACGGACGGGCGGGCGGGCGGGTGGGCGGGCAGGCATACAGGCGGGCATGCAGGCATATAGACAGGAATGTATGCTGGCAGAAGGAAGGCATATACAGATGAGAGGACAGACGGACGAACGAACGGAGGGACGAACAGACAGGCAGACAGACTATTATAGTGGTGTGTATTTTGTGTTTCTACTATTGTGATGATGATTTTGTGCGACGATGTGCTAATGCTAGGGATATTTTGTTCGGACGGTGCACTTACATTAAGAATGATGTATGAATCTCCGCTATAGAACATGCCATAATCCACACGAGGCCAATCCGTTACTTTGAAATTCTAAAAACACATGATGATAATGTTTGTAAGAAAGATTGTTACATGCCTGACTAGACGTCCAATGGATCAAGCCAGCTTTAGCTATGCCCCGCCTATTAGCTCCGCACACGCTTTGCCCATGTTGAGCATCTATCACTGCATTCCTTGAATCTCAATTACCAGAAACCATGCGGGTAAGCTGTTGAATATTTTGAAACTAATTCGACTGAGTCTTGTTGTAGCCTATGGCATATCCCAGTACACTTTGCATGCATAATATAACACAGCTAAAAAAAACATAACATGTTTCCAAATCAATATAGAACGTACTGCTGATTATGTTAGACTTAAGTTGCTTGGCAGCAATGACTTACAATCAAATTAAGTTCAAAATATTCAAAATATTCAACAGAACATTTCTTACCTCATCTTCAAATTGTAACTACGGTGCTGTTTTTATTTTTGAGATTATATTGCCTTATTTATGAGCGGTACTGTAGTCTGTATGTCGTGGAAATTACTATATTATAGTCTATGACTGCTATAAGTGCATATTTTTAGACACATTTCATTAGTATTAAACCTATATGTTTGAATCGGTCATATAGCCAACACGAGCCATCAGAGTGTGCAGGCCCTGGCCGGTTCCAATTTTTCAGAATATAATTATATATATATACAATTTTTCGGATTTTTAATTACAAAATATGATCCGAATACGGGTTTGCGTTTTAAATCTTGATTAACGATCAAAGATTACGAGAGAAAGGAGTCATGTAAGTCTTGATAAGACCTGATGAAGCACACGTTATTTATCATACCAAACGGCCACCTGTTTTTGTGACCACATATGCATGGCCCATGCAGTGTCCGTTATAGACGGATTTGGCTGTGTAGAAATACTTACCACGATGCGCCATATCCGAAGTCCTGGAATCCGTCCAGCATTTCTCCAAGCGGGCTCTGTGTCCGCAGATGCTTCTGAAAATTCAAAACATATTAGATTTCAACTCAGAAGTTGATCTTGCAGCAAAACATACAAGATTTAGATACTTATTAGACGTTTCTTTAAGCACCTATATCGTCCGGCTGGCATGAGTTTCTAAGTCACTCATATCTTTAAAAATCTTTTTAGTTATTTATATCAGTAGTACAGCCTTATATTAGATTCCATAACTTTCATAATTAACACTAATCATAAACACTATACATAAGCATATTATATATATATATATATATCTATATATATATATATATATATATATATATATATATATATAATATATATATATATATATATATATATATATATATCTATATATATATATATATATATATATATATATATATATATATATATATATATATATATATATATATATATATATATATATATATATATATATATATATATATATATATATATATCTATATATATATATATATATATATATATATATATATATATATATATATATATATATATATATATATATATATATATATATATTATATATATATATATATATATATATATATATATATATATATATATATATATATATATATATATATATATATATATCCCCCAGACGTATGTACGGTTTTGCAATCCAGTCAGACTCTCTACAGAGAACGCCAGGTCTGGGGGCTAGGTGACGGTGGTTAACACACGTGTCATGC
>CM067371.1:108319339-108372062 GCA_034401795.1 Chaetoderma sp. LZ-2023a | reverse complement strand
ACGACACGACGATGTTCATTTGCTAATAACACATAGCGGGATTTGAACCTGTGATTTTAAAGTTTGCTAATAACACATAATGAGATTTGAACCTGTTGCATGATCATGTGTGCATTGGTAATTTATAGCTGATAAGTTGTATGTTCTCACGTTGATGTGTTGCTGCGGCGCTATCAGTCACTCTAGATCTTGACGTCACTTCGAGATAACGCTGTTTCACAACTTACGCTCAGAGATAAGATTACTAAGAGGCCAGATTTTAGTGGTGTTGCGGTGGGTCAATCAATAGAGTTGTTGAATTGCATAGGGTTCCCATGCTGCAGACTGGGGTTCAAATCCGCTCAAAAGACCTCGCTAGAACTTACCTGAAATTTCGAAACTAGGTAAGACACTAGGGCCGGGGTAATATGACCAGGTTAGATAAAGACCCACCGCACCCCCCCCACCCCCCCCCCCCCCCCACCCCCCAGTGCGGGATCCCAGCACCACACACACACACACACACACACACACACACACACACACACACACACACACACACACACACACACACACACACACACACCAGCCGGCTGGAATAGCAACAGGGTGGGGTAGGAGATAGGTGGGGTAGGATATGTAGGATAGGTACAAAAGTGTCCCACAGATAGAAAAACCTCCTCAGGATACCGGTCAGTATAGAGAGAGAGAGGCCGGCCACTGGCCGGTATCCTGAGGAGGTTCTCCCGGACATGTGGGGCCTGCACGGGAGTTTTATATTCGCCACGGCCTTCCATGTCTGGGAGAACACCATCTAGAGGCATACACCAACCACGATCACATGTCTCAAATTCCTATGCCCCAGGGATTGAGAGGGCGGTGGGGGCCATGGATCTTCGAACGGCTGCCAGTTGAGGGAGGTGGTATCATTTTAATACCGGCACTACTACTCAGGTGCATCCACAGATAGTCCCATATGAATCGTCAGTGTCAGTATATCAGACATGTGAAAGCTGGTCTACTAAACCAATATTCTTATCTTGGCGTGTTGGTCCAGAGGAAAGATGTCTGGTTGCTGATGGCATGCGGAGTTGCACTATGGCGGTTCGATCCCCGACCGGGGAGATGGTGATCAACAAATTAAACTAATGGGTGCATGACTGCCGGCTGGTTAGCATGTGGAAATTGAAGCCGCGCATTGCCAGTGCGTCAATAAAATTAAATACATACATACAGACAGACAGACAGACAGACAGACAGACGGGCGGGCGGATGGGCGGGCAGGCATACAGGCGGGCATGCAGGCATATAGACAGGAATGTATGCTGGCAGAAGGAAGGCATATACAGATGAGAGGACAGACGAACGAACGGACGAACGAACGGAGGGACGAACAGACAGGCAGACAGACTATTATAGTGGTGTGTATTTTGTGTTTCTACTATTGTGATGATGATTTTGTGCGACGATGTGCTAATGCTAGGGATATTTTGTTCGGACGGTGCACTTACATTAAGAATGATGTATGAATCTCCGCTATAGAACATGCCATAATCCACACGAGGCCAATCCGTTACTTTGAAATTCTAAAAACACATGATGATAATGTTTGTAAGAAAGATTGTTACATGCCTGACTAGACGTCCAATGGATCAAGCCAGCTTTAGCTATGCCCCGCCTATTAGCTCCGCACACGCTTTGCCCATGTTGAGCATCTATCACTGCATTCCTTGAATCTCAATTACCAGAAACCATGCAGGTAAGCTGTTGAATATTTTGAAACTAATTCGACTGAGTCTTGTTGTAGCCTATGGCATATCCCAGTACACTTTGCATGCATAATATAACACAGCTCAAAAATAACATAACATGTTTCCAAATCAATATAGAACGTACTGTTGATTATGTTAGACTTAAGTTGCTTGGCAGCAATGACTTACAATCAAATTAAGTTCAAAATATTCAAAATATTCAACAGAACATTTCTTACCTCATCTTCAAATTGTAACTACGGTGCTGTTTTTATTTTTGAGATTATATTGCCTTATTTATGAGCGGTACTGTAGTCTGTATGTCGTGGAAATTACTATATTATAGTCTATGACTGCTATAAGTGCATATTTTTAGACACATTTCATTAGTATTAAACCTATATGTTTGAATCGGTCATATAGCCAACACGAGCCATCAGAGTGTGCAGGCCCTGGCCGGTTCCAATTTTTCAGAATATAATTATATATATATACAATTTTTCGGATTTTTAATTACAAAATATGATCCGAATACGGGTTTGCGTTTTAAATCTTGATTAACGATCAAAGATTACGAGAGAAAGGAGTCATGTAAGTCTTGATAAGACCTGATGAAGCACACGTTATTTATCATACCAAACGGCCACCTGGTTTTGTGACCACATATGCATGGCCCATGCAGTGTCCGTTATAGACGGATTTGGCTGTGTAGAAATACTTACCACGATGCGCCATATCCGAAGTCCTGGAATCCGTCCAGCATTTCTCCAAGCGGGCTCTGTGTCCGCAGATGCTTCTGAAAATTCAAAACATATTAGATTTCAACTCAGAAGTTGATCTTGCAGCAAAACATACAAGATTTAGATACTTATTAGACGTTTCTTTAAGCACCTATATCGTCCGGCTGGCATGAGTTTCTAAGTCACTCATATCTTTAAAAATCTTTTTAGTTATTTATATCAGTAGTACAGCCTTATATTAGATTCCATAACTTTCATAATTAACACTAATCATAAACACTATACATAAGCATATTATATATATATATATATATATATATATATATATATATATATATATATATATATATATATATATATATATATATATATATATATATATATATATATATATATATATATATATATATATATATATATATATATATATATATATATATATATATATATATATATATATATATATATATATATATATATATATATATATATATATATATATATATATATATATATATATATATATATATATATATATATATATATATATATATATATATATATATATATATATATATATATATATATATATATATATATATATATATATATATATATATATATATATATATATATATATATATATATATATATATATATATCCCCCAGACGTATGTACGGTTTTGCAATCCAGTCAGACTCTCTACAGAGAACGCCAGGTCTGGGGGCTAGGTGACGGTGGTTCTTTTTAAATCGGTGGCCACCCGTCTTAAACAACAACCACCGGTTTGCTGCTTCAAAGGACATTACCAAAGCATAATGGCTATATCAAGCGGCCGCCTGTCTTTAGTGAAGCGTGTTTAATATAACTTCTACGTCCACCCCGGTGATATTGAAACATCTAAGGTCACCAGGTGCAAATTGAACATCTAAGGTCAACAGGTGTCAATGGGACCTCTAAGGTCAGCAGGTATCAATGGGACTTCTAAGGTCACCAGTGTCAATAGGACATCTAAGGCCACCAGGTGTCAATGGGACATCTAAGGTTACCTGGTGACAATGGGACCTCTAAGGTCACCAGGTATCAATAGAACGTCTAAGGTCAACCGGTCTCGATAGAACATCTAAGGTCACCAGCTGTCAATGGGACCACAAAGCTCACTACGTGTAAATGGGACCGCATAGGTCACCAGGTGTCAATGGGACTGCTAAGGTCACCATGTGTCAATGGGATCTCTAAGATCACCAGGTGTCAATGGGACCTCTAAGATCACCAGTTGTCAATAGGGCCTCTAAGCCCACCTGGGGTCAATAGAACGTCTAGGGTCAACTGGTCTCGATAGAATGTCTACGGTCACCAGGTGTCAATGAAACATCTACGGTCAACATGTGTCAATGGGACCACTAAGGTTACCAGGTGTCAATGTGACCTCTAAGGTCACCAGGTGTTAATGGGACACCTGTCATCGGGTGTCAATGGACGTTATAAGGTCACCGGTGTCAATGTGACCTCTAAAGTCACCAGGTGTCAATAGAAATTCTAAGGTCACCATGTGTCAATGGGACCCCTAACGTTAGCAGGTGTCAATGGGACCTCTAAGGTCACCAGCTGTTAATGTGATCTTTAAGGTCGTCAGCTGTCAATCGGTCCTCTAAGGTCACCAGGTGTCAACAGAACGCCTATGGTCTCAAGATGCTAATGGAACATTTAAGATTATCATATGCTAAGGAAACATCTAAGATTATCAGATGCTAATATAACATCTAAGATCATTAGATGCCAATAGAACATTTAAGATTATCAGATGCCAATGAAACATTTAAGATTACCATATGGGAATAGAACGTCTAAGATTATCATATGCTAATAGAACATCTAAGATTATCAGATGCTAATAGAACATCTAAGATTATCAGATGCTAATAGAACATCTAAGATCAGCAGATGCTAATAGAACATCTATGATTATCAGATGCTAATAGAACATATAAGATTATCAGATGATAATGAAACATTTAAGATTATCATATGCTAAGGACACATCTAAGATTATCAGATGCTAATAGAACATCTAAGATTATTAGATGCCAATAGAACATATAAGATTATCAGATGCCAATGAAACATTTAAGATTACCATATGGGAATAGAACGTCTAAGATTATCAGATGCTAATAGAACATATAAGATTATCAGATGCTAATAAACATTTAAGATATTATCAGATGGGAATAGAACATCTAAGATTATCAGATGCTAATGGAACATCTAAGATTATCAGATGGGAGTAGGACCTCTAAGATTATCAGATGCTAATAGGACATATAAGATTATCAGATGCAAATGAAGGATTTAAGATATTATCAGATGGGAATAGAACACGTAAGGCTATCAGATGCTAATGGAACATCTAAGATTATCAGATGCTAATGGAACATATAAGATTATCAGATGCTAATGGAACATCTACGATTATCTGATGCTAATGGAACATCTAAGATTATCAGAAGCTAATGGAACATCTAAGATTATCAGATGCTAATAGAACATCTACGATTATCAGATGCTAAAGAAACATCTACGATTATCAGATGCCAATGGAACATCTAAGGTTGTCAGATGCTAATAGAACATATAAGATTATCAGATGCTAATGGAACATCTAAGATTATCAGGTGCTAAACGAACATCTAACATAATCAGATGCGAATAGAACATCTAAGATTATCAGATGGTAATAGAACATCAACGGTTATCAGATGCCAATGGGACATCTAAGATTATCAGATGCTAATGGAACATCTAAGATTATCAGATGGGAGTAGGACCTCTAAGATTATCAGATGCTAATAGGACATATAAGATTATCAGATGCTAATAGAACATCTACGATTATCAGATGCTAAAGAAACATCTACGATTATCAGATGCCAATGGAACATCTAAGATTGTCAGATGCTAATAGAACATATAAGATTATCAGATGCTAATGAAACATTTAAGATTATCATATGCTAATGGAACATCTAAGATTATCAGGTGCTAAACGAACATCTAACATAATCAGATGCTAATAGAACATCTAAGATTATCAGATGGTAATAGAACATCAACGGTTATCAGATGCCAATGGGACATCTAAGATTATCAGAAGCTAATGAAACATTTAAGATTATCAGATGGGAATTGAACGTCTAAGATTATCAGATGCTAATAGAACATCTACGAGTATCAGATGCTAATGGAACACCTAAGATTATCATATGCTAATGGAATATCTAAGATTATCAGATGCTAATAGAACATCTAAGATGATCAGATGCTAAGAGACCATCTACGATTATCAGATGCTAATGGAACATCTAAGATTATCAGATGTTAATAAAACATATACGATTATCAGATGCTAATGAAACATTTAAGATTATCAGATGCTAATGGAACATCTAAGATTATCAGAAGCTAATGGAACATCTAAGATTGTCAGATGCTAATGGAACATCTAAGATTATCAGATGCTAATTGAACATCCAAGATTATCAGATACTAATGGAAAATCTAAGATTATCAGATGCTAATGGAACATCTAAGATTATCAGATGCTAGTGGAGCATATAAGATTATCAGATGCTAATGTAACATCTAAGATTATCAGATGCTAATAGAACATCCAAGATTATCAGATGCTAATGGAATATCTAAGATTATCAGATGCTAATGGAACATCTAACATAATCAGATGCTAATAGAACATCTAAGATTATCAGATGGTAATAGAACATCACCGGTTATCAGATGCCAATGGAACATCTAAGATTATCAGATGGGAATTGAACGTCTAAGATTATCAGATGCTAATTGAACATCTACGATTATCAGATGCTAATAGAACCACTACGATTATCAGATGCTAATAGAACATCTAAGACTATCAGATGCTAATGGAACATCAAAGATTATCAGATGCTAATGGAATATCTAAGATTATCAGATGATAATAGACCATCTACCATTATCAGATGGTAATGGAACATCTAAGATTACCAGATGCTAATGAAACATATGAGTTTATCAGATGCTAATGAACCATTTATGGTTGTAAGATGCTAATGGAACATCTAAGATATAAGATTATCAGATGCTAATGGAACATCTAAGATTATCAGATGGTAATAAAACATATAAGTTTATCAGATGCTAATGAACCATTTATGGTTGTAAGATGCTAATGGAACATCTAAGATCTAAGATATTCAGATGCTAATGGAACATCTATGATTATCAAATGCAAATAAAAAATTTAAGTTTATCAGATGCTAATGAACCATTTATGGTTGTAAGATGCTAATGGAACATCTAAGATTTTCATATGGTAATGGAACATCTAAGATTATCAGCTGCTAATAGAACATCTAAGATTATCCGAGGATAATAGAACATCTACAATTATCAGATGCTACTGGAACATCTATGATTATCAGATGCTAAAACATATAAGTTTATCAGATGCTAATGAACCATTTATGGTTGTAAGATGCTAATGGGACATCTAAGATTATCAGATGCTAATAGAACATCTACCATTATCAGATGCTAATGGGACATCTAAGATTATCAGATGCTAAAAGAACATCGACGATTATCAGATGCTAAAAGAACATCTAAGATTATCAGATGCTAATGAAACATTTAAGATTATTAGATGGGAATAGAACGTCTACAATTTTCAGGTGCTAAACGATCATCTAAGATTATCAGATGCTAATAGAATATCTATGATTATCAGATGTTAATGGAACATATAAGATTATCAGATGCTAATAGAACATCTAAGATTATCAGATACTAATGGAACATTTAAGATTATCAGATGCTAATAGAACATCTAAGATTATCAGATGATAATAGAAAATCTACGATTATCAGATGCTAATGGAACATCTAAGATTATCAGATGCTAATAACACATATAAGATTATCAGATGCTAATGAAACATTTAAGATCATAAGATGCCAATGGAACATCTAAGATTATCAGATGCTAATAGAACATCTAAGATTATCAGACGCTAATAGAACACCTATGATTATTAGATGCTAATCTAACATCTAAGATTATCAGATGCTAATAGAACATTTAAGATTATCAGATGTTAATAGAACATATACGATTATCAAATGCTAATAGAACATCTAAGATTATCAGATGTCAATGCAACATCTAAGATTATCAGATGCTATTGGAATATCTAAGATTATCATATGCTAATAGAACATCTAAGATTATCAGATGCTACTGGAAGATCTAAGATTATCTGAAATTATTAGATGCTAAAAGAACATCTACAATTATCAGATGCTAATGAAACATCCAAGATTATCAGATGCTAATAGAACATTAAGATTACCAGATGCTAATAGAACATGTAAGATTATCAGATTCGTATGGCACACCTAAGTTTATCAGATGCTAATAGAACATCTAAGATTATCAGATTATAAAGAACCTCTACAATTACCAGATGCTACTGGAAGATCTAAGATTATCAGATGCTAATGCATACATCTAAGAATATCAGATGCTAATGAAACATTTACGATTATAAGATGTTATGGAACATCTAATTTTATCAGATGCCAATGAAACATTTAAGATTATAAGATGTTATGGAACATCTAATTTTATCAGATGCTAATAGAACACCTATGATTATCAGATGCCAATCTAACATCTAAGATTATCAGATGCTAATAGAACATTTAAGATTATCAGATGTTAATAGAACATCTACGATTATCAGATGCTAATAGAACATCTAAGATTATCAGATGCTAATGGAACATATACAATTATCAGATGGTACTGGAAGATCTAAGATTATCAGATGCTAATAGAACATCAACAAATTTTAGATGCTAAAAGAACATCTACAATTATCAGATGCTAATGGAACATCCAAGATTATCAGATGTTAATAGAACATTAAGATTACCAGATGCTAATAGAACATCTAAGATTATCAGATTCTAATAGAACATCGAAGATTATCAGATGCTAATGCAACATCTAAGATTATCAGATGCTAATAGAACGTCTAAGATCATCAGATGCTAATTGAATGTCTAAGGTTATCAGATGCTAATGAACCATTTATGGTTGTAAGATGCTAATGGAACATCTAAGATTATCAGATGCTAATTGAACATATAAGATTATCAGATGCTAATGAAACATTTAAGGTTATCAGATGGTAATAGAACATCTAAGATTATCAGATGCTGATTGTACATCTAAGATTATCAGATGCTAATAGCGCATCTAAGATTATCAGATGCTAATAGAACATCTAAGATCAGCAGATGCTAATAGAACATCTATGATTATCAGATGCTAATAGAACATATAAGATTATCAGATGATAATGAAACATTTAAGATTATCATATGCTAAGGACACATCTAAGATTATCAGATGCTAATAGAACATCTAAGATTATTAGATGCCAATAGAACATATAAGATTATCAGATGCCAATGAAACATTTAAGATTACCATATGGGAATAGAACGTCTAAGATTATCAGATGCTAATAGAACATATAAGATTATCAGATGCTAATGAAACATTTAAGATATTATCAGATGGGAATAGAACATCTAAGATTATCAGATGCTAATGGAACATCTAAGATTATCAGATGGGAGTAGGACCTCTAAGATTATCAGATGCTAATAGGACATATAAGATTATCAGATGCAAATGAAGGATTTAAGATATTATCAGATGGGAATAGAAAACGTAAGGCTATCAGATGCTAATGGAACATCTAAGATTATCAGATGCTAATGGAACATATAAGATTATCAGATGCTAATGGAACATCTACGATTATCTGATGCTAATGGAACATCTAAGATTATCAGAAGCTAATGGAACATCTAAGATTATCAGATGCTAATAGAACATCTACGATTATCAGATGCTAAAGAAACATCTACGATTATCAGATGCCAATGGAACATCTAAGGTTGTCAGATGCTAATAGAACATATAAGATTATCAGATGCTAATGGAACATCTAAGATTATCAGGTGCTAAACGAACATCTAACATAATCAGATGCGAATAGAACATCTAAGATTATCAGATGGTAATAGAACATCAACGGTTATCAGATGCCAATGGGACATCTAAGATTATCAGATGCTAATGGAACATCTAAGATTATCAGATGGGAGTAGGACCTCTAAGATTATCAGATGCTAATAGGACATATAAGATTATCAGATGCTAATAGAACATCTACGATTATCAGATGCTAAAGAAACATCTACGATTATCAGATGCCAATGGAACATCTAAGATTGTCAGATGCTAATAGAACATATAAGATTATCAGATGCTAATGAAACATTTAAGATTATCATATGCTAATGGAACATCTAAGATTATCAGGTGCTAAACGAACATCTAACATAATCAGATGCTAATAGAACATCTAAGATTATCAGATGGTAATAGAACATCAACGGTTATCAGATGCCAATGGGACATCTAAGATTATCAGAAGCTAATGAAACATTTAAGATTATCAGATGGGAATTGAACGTCTAAGATTATCAGATGCTAATAGAACATCTACGAGTATCAGATGCTAATGGAACACCTAAGATTATCATATGCTAATGGAATATCTAAGATTATCAGATGCTAATAGAACATCTAAGATGATCAGATGCTAAGAGACCATCTACGATTATCAGATGCTAATGGAACATCTAAGATTATCAGATGTTAATAAAACATATACGATTATCAGATGCTAATGAAACATTTAAGATTATCAGATGCTAATGGAACATCTAAGATTATCAGAAGCTAATGGAACATCTAAGATTGTCAGATGCTAATGGAACATCTAAGATTATCAGATGCTAATTGAACATCCAAGATTATCAGATACTAATGGAAAATCTAAGATTATCAGATGCTAATGGAACATCTAAGATTATCAGATGCTAGTGGAGCATATAAGATTATCAGATGCTAATGTAACATCTAAGATTATCAGATGCTAATAGAACATCCAAGATTATCAGATGCTAATGGAATATCTAAGATTATCAGATGCTAATGGAACATCTAACATAATCAGATGCTAATAGAACATCTAAGATTATCAGATGGTAATAGAACATCACCGGTTATCAGATGCCAATGGAACATCTAAGATTATCAGATGGGAATTGAACGTCTAAGATTATCAGATGCTAATTGAACATCTACGATTATCAGATGCTAATAGAACCACTACGATTATCAGATGCTAATAGAACATCTAAGACTATCAGATGCTAATGGAACATCAAAGATTATCAGATGCTAATGGAATATCTAAGATTATCAGATGATAATAGACCATCTACCATTATCAGATGGTAATGGAACATCTAAGATTACCAGATGCTAATGAAACATATGAGTTTATCAGATGCTAATGAACCATTTATGGTTGTAAGATGCTAATGGAACATCTAAGATATAAGATTATCAGATGCTAATGGAACATCTAAGATTATCAGATGGTAATAAAACATATAAGTTTATCAGATGCTAATGAACCATTTATGGTTGTAAGATGCTAATGGAACATCTAAGATCTAAGATATTCAGATGCTAATGGAACATCTATGATTATCAAATGCAAATAAAAAATTTAAGTTTATCAGATGCTAATGAACCATTTATGGTTGTAAGATGCTAATGGAACATCTAAGATTTTCATATGGTAATGGAACATCTAAGATTATCAGCTGCTAATAGAACATCTAAGATTATCCGAGGATAATAGAACATCTACAATTATCAGATGCTACTGGAACATCTATGATTATCAGATGCTAAAACATATAAGTTTATCAGATGCTAATGAACCATTTATGGTTGTAAGATGCTAATGGGACATCTAAGATTATCAGATGCTAATAGAACATCTACCATTATCAGATGCTAATGGGACATCTAAGATTATCAGATGCTAAAAGAACATCGACGATTATCAGATGCTAAAAGAACATCTAAGATTATCAGATGCTAATGAAACATTTAAGATTATTAGATGGGAATAGAACGTCTACAATTTTCAGGTGCTAAACGATCATCTAAGATTATCAGATGCTAATAGAATATCTATGATTATCAGATGTTAATGGAACATATAAGATTATCAGATGCTAATAGAACATCTAAGATTATCAGATACTAATGGAACATTTAAGATTATCAGATGCTAATAGAACATCTAAGATTATCAGATGATAATAGAAAATCTACGATTATCAGATGCTAATGGAACATCTAAGATTATCAGATGCTAATAACACATATAAGATTATCAGATGCTAATGAAACATTTAAGATCATAAGATGCCAATGGAACATCTAAGATTATCAGATGCTAATAGAACATCTAAGATTATCAGACGCTAATAGAACACCTATGATTATTAGATGCTAATCTAACATCTAAGATTATCAGATGCTAATAGAACATTTAAGATTATCAGATGTTAATAGAACATATACGATTATCAAATGCTAATAGAACATCTAAGATTATCAGATGTCAATGCAACATCTAAGATTATCAGATGCTATTGGAATATCTAAGATTATCATATGCTAATAGAACATCTAAGATTATCAGATGCTACTGGAAGATCTAAGATTATCTGAAATTATTAGATGCTAAAAGAACATCTACAATTATCAGATGCTAATGAAACATCCAAGATTATCAGATGCTAATAGAACATTAAGATTACCAGATGCTAATAGAACATGTAAGATTATCAGATTCGTATGGCACACCTAAGTTTATCAGATGCTAATAGAACATCTAAGATTATCAGATTATAAAGAACCTCTACAATTACCAGATGCTACTGGAAGATCTAAGATTATCAGATGCTAATGCATACATCTAAGAATATCAGATGCTAATGAAACATTTACGATTATAAGATGTTATGGAACATCTAATTTTATCAGATGCCAATGAAACATTTAAGATTATAAGATGTTATGGAACATCTAATTTTATCAGATGCTAATAGAACACCTATGATTATCAGATGCCAATCTAACATCTAAGATTATCAGATGCTAATAGAACATTTAAGATTATCAGATGTTAATAGAACATCTACGATTATCAGATGCTAATAGAACATCTAAGATTATCAGATGCTAATGGAACATATACAATTATCAGATGGTACTGGAAGATCTAAGATTATCAGATGCTAATAGAACATCAACAAATTTTAGATGCTAAAAGAACATCTACAATTATCAGATGCTAATGGAACATCCAAGATTATCAGATGTTAATAGAACATTAAGATTACCAGATGCTAATAGAACATCTAAGATTATCAGATTCTAATAGAACATCGAAGATTATCAGATGCTAATGCAACATCTAAGATTATCAGATGCTAATAGAACGTCTAAGATCATCAGATGCTAATTGAATGTCTAAGGTTATCAGATGCTAATGAACCATTTATGGTTGTAAGATGCTAATGGAACATCTAAGATTATCAGATGCTAATTGAACATATAAGATTATCAGATGCTAATGAAACATTTAAGGTTATCAGATGGTAATAGAACATCTAAGATTATCAGATGCTGATTGTACATCTAAGATTATCAGATGCTAATAGCGCATCTAAGATTATCAGATGCTAATGGAACATTTAGATTATCAGATGCTAATGGAACATCTAAGATTATCAGATGCTAAAAGAACATCTAAGAGGATTAGATGCTAATACAACATATAAGATTATCAGATGCTAATAAAGCATCTAAGATTATCAGATGCTAATGGCACATCTAAGATTATCAGATGCTAATGAAACATATAAGATTGCCAGATGCTAATAGAACATCCAAGAGTATTAGATGCTAATACAACATATAAAATTATTAGATGCTAATACAACATATACGATTATCAGATGCTAATAGCGCATCTAAGAATATCAGATGCTAATCGAACATATAAGGTTATAGTGATAACCTGCCAAAGACCGTCTATAGTGATAACATGCCAAAGACCTTCTCTAATGATAACATGGCAAAGACTGTCTATAGGGATAACATGCCAAAGACCGTCTATAGTGATAACCTACAAAAGACCGTCTATATTGAGAACATCCCAAAGACCGTCTATAGTGATAGCATGCCAAAGACCATCTATAGTGATAACCTATCAAAAACCGTCTATAGTGATAACCTGCCTAAACCGTCTATAGTGATAACTTGCCAGATGTCTTCAAGTAGTGATGAATCGCTTCCTGTGTTAGTCGAGGTTTTCCTGGAATATGTGGATCAATTTTTGGGTAAGATGTACAATTTTAAGTTGCTTTTACAGGTAAGCTGTTGAAAGATTTGAAACTAATTTGAAATGGAGATCTTACTGCCTATGGTAGCAAAAGCTCCAAGTCAAATTAGTTTCAAAATATTCAACAGAATATGTATTAGATTGTAAATTCGCCAAAGACATACAATTCGTACACTTTACTGACGTTTCCTGCTTCTTGACAATTTATAATATACCTACGTGATAAGGAGTGTGGCGTTAGCCTATATGTGATGTATTTGATTATAACGTCATATTATACTTGAGTGACATATCGGATCATTTCATTACTCACTTACTTTTGACCTCATTGTCAGTGGACGAACCGAAAAGTGCGAGATTTGAATCCTTCCAGTCATACTGCTTCTGCTTGCGAAGGACTAAAATAACGAAAACAAAGCCTCATTGTTCTCTAGTAAATGTGCCTAGCATCTTCTTCCTATAATTTGCACAAATAATACTGTGCATAATAAATCCTGTTTTATTTTGAAACCAGACTTGCTGTAGTGTAGGGACCAATTACAAATAAGGCCTTACTTTACTCGGTGAACTCCACTTGGTAGTAATGCTAGATGGTAACGAGTTCGACAGACACAAGAAAACAAGTGCCACGCGCTATAGGGTACACACCTTTGCCAGAATTGCCAAAAGCATTTACCGACCGACTGACTGACCGACCGACTTACTGATTGATGGAGTGACTGACAGACCAACAGACAGACCAACACATAGACCGACATACGGACTTATGCCAGTTACGGGTGGCACATAAAAGGTGATACCATTACTACACAATGCTTCAAAGTATATACCATCACGAATATACGTGCTCACGCACGCACGAACACACTGACACACGCACGAACGCACCAACGCAGACACGCACATACTCACGCACGCACGCACCAACGCACACACGAACGCACTAACGCACACACACGCGCACACGCACGAACACACAAACACACACGCACATACTTACACACGCACGCGCGCACACACGCACGCACGCACCCATCCACACACGCACGCATGCACGCACACACGCACACACGCATGTCCACGGGCCCACGCATCCACACACGTTGTTGTTGTTGTTGTTGTTATTGTTGTTGCTGTTGATGTTGTTGTTGTTGTTGTTGTTGTTGTTGTTAACATACCTGCCATTTTCTCTTCAGCAACCTGTTGTTTTCAAATATGATATTGCGGTATAGAAACTATTTTCTTAATATTTTACAAATCTCCGAGACGTATGCCTAAGCGCTCGTCCATTTAGCTAGGATCACAGAGAGTGAAGAATGCTGGCAATAGCTCACTACATAATCCTGGAAGGTGCATTATGGATTAATAACAATACTCAACAGCTACCTTTCATTGACAATGAAAGAGAAAGGAGTCGTGTAAGTCCTTGTTATTATACAGGGATCATTATAGTTAATATATCTGCATGGTCTATTTATCATGCATACTATTTTGCTAACTGGTATAACCGTATTTAATTAAATATCTACGTAATGTTCTCAAATAAAATCTGATGATAATTTAGTTAGCCATAGCGTACATTTAACTGCTCATATATTCAGTATCCTTATGAAATATCGTATCCTGTAGCGATGACTAAACATAGTATAATTTGTGTATACAATCTACACATTAATGTGAATTAGATAAGACCCATTTGAACGAACATTGAATTTTATGTGGAATTAAGTGCCATAACAATAAGTGTTTGTCACTGATTTTCTCCATTCCTCCAGTCAATCAGCGGGATGCCTATGTTACTGACTTCCTCCATTCCTACAGTCAATCAGAGGGATGCCTTTGTCACTGACTTCCTCCATTCCTACAGTCAATCAGACGGATGCCTTTGTCACTGACTGCAACTGTCGCTGATAGATGTGCATTTGTAAGCTCGGTCTTGGCTTTGTTCATGAAGAGATTCGTTCTGCAGCTATAAATAGAAGGTTACTGAAAAGCTTCTTTTCACCATCTATTAGGCTTATGTACCGTCACCCCATTCCATCTCTAGTCGGAAGACCAGTGTAGATACTGGTGGCTTTGTTCTTGTGGAGTGCTCTCGCACATATGAACGTGTAGCCTCCCGGAGTGCGTGCTAGTCCGCCGGATACTCTCGTTCTGCGGCACCGCAAGTACACGGCACGTTAGGGCGAGGCTGCTGGTTAGCTGCGGATCCGGTGTTGCTCATTGCCGCATTATACAAAGACAGACTTCTAGAGCCGGTGGAACGTTCACGTTCCAGTGGAGTGGTGCGACCATCGCCGCGGAAGTTGAACCTAACGGTCTCATCCTCGCTGTTGGTGTCACCAGTGTAACGATCCCCTCACTTCATTTAGGGCGGGAACATAATTAAATACACACAATAATTAACGTAGCAGACAAACAATGGTACTCGTTTGCTGCTACAAGAAAGAAGTCAAGTACATAGGGTCAAGTGATCCTCGCCCGAGGTACCTCATAGATCATAATCCGTGAAGCATCCCCGCAAAGGAGGGTCCTAACGCGGCTACTTAGCAAGTTTACTATAGACTAAATTAACCCCTAACACAAACATTATTTGTTGCGAGAGGAAAGTGTCTCGCACGGACCTCCGTCATAGGAAAACGCCTACAACGTCGAAGCGGAGGAAGAGAGATGGCAAAAAGGGCCACTCTCTTGTTCAAACTATGCTATGTAAAAGAGTCAACTTAGTGAAATTATAAGTTTAATGTGATGCACGCTGTATTACGTGAAGATGAGGTGGATGATTTCCGCAGAATTCAACACCGTCATCTTATGTAAGTTCAAAGATACTGAATTAGTTGTTGCCTTTATGCGGTCCTTCTCCTAGATCCTATCCTAACATTTAGTTTTTGGGTCCAAATCAAGCTTATGCCGCAATTGGTAGTGTATTCTTACTATATTTAACATATAAGCCTGACAGGCGAGAATGCTCGGTGACCGTATGGTCACCCTCACGGAGCACCGTCACCCCCACCCCACCTCAGTTAGACAGCCCGCGGAAAATGTCATGAGGTGAAAGCTCCAGAATCATAGAACGATCCCGTTACCATCGCATCACGATCACATAAAACAGCACAGCAGCAAGTCACATTACATAAGCATTGAAAAGCACATATAAGTTTAGAATGGGGATAAAGACGCAGCTATCCAACTATAGTGACCTTCCCGTGAGGGCGTAGTGGGTTCTAAGACCGCACCCAGTCACTTGTAGTGTTAGATGGAGAGTTGAGTCATGTCTGTCACAGGTGTGATAGAACATGAACAGCGACCTCGGTGAAAAAGTGATGCTGTGGGTGAACAAGTTGGTGCGGTTGTTGTTGCTGTATTGTGTAGCCTAGTGAACCGCGGTTCCAATGTTTTATATAAAATAAGCAAAACATATATAACTAGGATGGCTACTGCCATAACTTATCACAGAACAGTAAAATAGAAGGCCCCACGACCTTGACAGTGCTTATAGGCACAAAAATAAGAATAATATATACATTATAAAAATAAACTATAAAAATGCGGTCTCAAACGACCGTTAGGTACCCATTAGTTATCAATACCTGTTACAGAAAAATAATACATGAATACAATAATAATATAGCAATAACGGAGTACCTATTAGTCATCGGGGCGGAAACAGTTCTGTAATCACAGTAGTTGAAGCGTCACACATTTGGACTGCGAGATGGCACGATGCGCGAGATGGTATGATGCGGAAGTCAGCTGCTAGGAAAAGCTGCAGGCAAACTGTCTGATGCGGCTCATTCTCAGGAACGGTGAAGAAGAACGTTTGCCGATGCGGATGGCTAGTAGTTAGTCACGTCTATGCACAAAGTTAATAATGTAAGCGGTATTTAGAAAGATCCATACTGGTGCGGAAGTTAAAACCTGCCCTGTAGTTATGAAGGGCTTATGGAAGAAAGTTAATAATGCGGATGCACTCTGCCAGATTGCAAGATGAGATGCATCACATAGCTTATGCGATGCATCGGGCAATGTCCCTTGACGGCGTTTGAAATGTCTAAAGTTGAACACAAAACATGTGTGGATTTGATTTACCACTGGTCGGCGTGGTACGGCAGATCTGGCGAGTTATCCATCGAGCACATCACTCGCCCTACATACGTAGACGAGCTTACATCGGGGCCATCAGGCCCATCCGCACGAAGGTGCCTCTGCGGTTAATAGCTTGGGTCGCCTTACTTGAATTTCGGGTGATATCTTTCCGGGAGCAGACAAAAACTACGGATGTGGTGGCTAGTACCCCAGAGACGAGTGCTCAAAACCGCGAGGCACCGCAGTCGCTATAGGGAGCCCACTTGCGGTAAGCAGTTAACGTCGACTCGCTATTCTCAGACCTGGTATCTCACCACCAACTTCTCTCTCTCTCTCTCTCTCTCTCTCTCTCTCTCTCTCTCTCTCTCTCTCTCTCTCTCTCTCTCTCTCTCCCTCCCTCCCTCCCTCCCTCCCTCCCTCCCTCCCTCCCCCTCTCTCTCTCTCTCTCTCTCTCTCTCGACTGCCCCATAATCTAATTTTCCAGTGCCTTTTATACTACTCGTGACGTCACAAGCTGGAGTGCCACAGCCAATCAGCGAGTGAACTACAGCGGCAGGGAACCGATCACGTGACGCACTATCGTACCCATGCATTAAGTATATGCATGCGCAGAGCCTATGGGAACCATATTTCGAAAGGAATTTGCTGGTTCAATTAAAGATAACTCGGCCATTTCTGGACCGATTTTAAAATAGTAAAAAGATTTGGAATGCTCGTGTCATTACGGTCATGATCCATGTCAAGAACGACGAGGAGAGTAGTGATCCATGTCAAGAACGACGAGGAGAGTAGTGATCCATGTCAAGAACGACGAGGAGAGTAGTGATCCATGTCAAGAACGACGAGGAGAGTAGTGATCCATGTCAAGAACGACGAGGAGAGTAGTGATCCATGTCAAGAACGACGAGGCGAGTAGAAATTAAAGGAATTACATGTACCAACTAGGTACAAAATACGATGCGTTTTCTCTCCAGCGCTAACGCGTGTTGGTAAGCAATCGCTGACGCTCGCACATGCTCACTAGGCGATCCCATAGCCATTTTACGAACCTCTCCTATATGGCTCTATACACGCGTACTGTCCTACCCAGGGGGGGGGGGGGGCGTGTTTGGAACGTGCTGGGACGGTTCGTACCTGACCGGTCGATCCGCTCTACACCAGGAATGTGGCAAGACTTGGGTAGAATGTAAACAGTACCCGAGAGAACCTATCCCACTTTATCAACTCATCCTATTACATCCAACTACGCGACGTTTAGAATGGCATCATAATGAATGACGTCATGAATGACGTCGATAAGTACGTCACGAACGCACATTAGAAGATGGACTATGCATTGTTGTGCAAATTGTATATCTTTACTATTTAATACATATTCTGTTGAATATTTTGAAACTAATTTGACTGGGCGCTGTTGATGTCATAGGCAGCAACAGCACCAAGTCAAATTAGGTAGAAAATATTCAACAGCTTACCCGTATAGTTTTCAGGAAACTGATTTTTTGTGCATTCGGTGATCGATCAATCCCAACACGCCGAAGTGTGGGTGGAGCTTAGATAGAGATGGGCGGGGCATAGCTAAAACTGGAAAGGTCCATTGCAGTCTGATTGGTGACAGCTCGTCGTCATTTCAGCCAGTTTGATGTGGTATGAGCAGGATCTTCGATCGTTTGACGTTGCCGCATTCGCGAAAAGATCCACAGTTTCACTGCTGCCTAACAGCGTGGCTTTAAGCAAGAACACAGCTGTGCAGACATTGTATGGGGCGAGAATGCTCATGTCTGTAGTCATGTCCAAGCGCTGGGGCTTCCACAAAGATGACTATCGACATGCCACGGGCCTTTGATGCCATCAATCGATCAAAGATCTTGGAATCCTACATTATTGAAGAATTAATGATGCCCCTGTTTAACTATTGGGATGCGATCTGTGTCCTACATTATCGTGTGTTTAGTGACGCTTCTTTACATCTACATTGTCGGCGGTTTAGTGAGACATATGTGTGGCTGCTGTGTGTAGTTTGTATGTTATCTATTTCTCAAGGTCGGCAGTCAGTTCCTTTTCTAGACGTGCACCGCACAATGCAGTGAAACAAGCTATTTGACTAGACATATGGCAAAGACTAAGATTGAGCTTGAACATACTAGCAATGCAAACCAAATTCCACTAGAACTATAGTAAATACCACTACACTAAACTGACAAGTTAACGCAGAGAGAAGTTAATCCACAGGCAAGATACCATCACAAACACTACATGCACACTTAAAGCAGATCAATTCTCCTAAAATACGATTGCAGTAGTAAATCATCTTAGAATAATCCGGAAAATAATTGGCACTATATTTATTTAAAACAATTAACAATCGTGTAGAGCGTTACTGATTTAAAAACATTATCAATAGGTTCCAGTTGGACTAATACTTTCCAATAGAATGGCGTCATCGCACGTGACTCTGTTTTATCATTGCTGGTGTCCTGGCCTGAAATTTATATTAAATACAGCTGTTGTCATGGTATCGATCAGGCCCCATTCCTACATGACAGTTTGAATATAAATCATTAGAACATGCCGGGGTAATCTGCATAGAATGTCATTGAAGCTCCATTTACCTGTATTTATGTTTCTAATTTTGTGTGTTTACTGTCTAAAATGTGGGGCATGTCGTAGATGTGCGTGTTCTGATTCCCTCTTGGCCTTACAGTCAACACAGGCCTTAGACTCAGGAAAGCTGATCACTACGGGTCAGCTGACATCTGACTTAGGGTCAGGAAAGCTGATCACTACGGGTCAGCTGACATCTGACTTAGGCTCAGGAAAGCTGGTCACTACGAGTCAGGATCAGGAAAGCTTGTCACTATGGGTCAGCTGACATGTGACTTAGGGTCAGGAAATCTGGTCACTACGGGTCAGCTGACATCTGACTTAGGGTCAGGAAAGCTGGTCACTACGGGTCAGGGTCAGGAAAGCTGGTCACTACGGGTCAGTCAGGAAAGCTTGCCACTACGGGCCAGGGTCAGCAAATCTGGTCACTATGGGTCAGGTTCAGGAAAGTTGGTCACTACGGGTCAACTGACATCTGACTTACATAACTACCATCTTTGGCCCCACAAGCGGGTGGCCGTTCCATACAGTTTTGGGAATAGTTCCGATATCTCTGTCCTAAGGTCACGCGATCTTCGGACCGTATGGCGGTATTAACTTTGGACTCGTGTCCAAGTGAAGAGTGGAGTCTCACACCATACATGACATTTGCGCTAGGAATACGTGAATAGCTCAGACCTTTCCTAACAGAGACATCACGTGGAGAGGTTAGCTGTCGCATCAAAGGTAGCTAGCTATCTGATGAGAGAACGCAGAGTATCGACCTCTTGTTTATATAAATACCTGTTCTCTCGGGCATATATGATAGCTTCCGTAACAGAAACATTAAAACATTGATCCAGTAACAGCTGGCCGTAATAAACTGACTTTCTATCATATACGCATACATGTGTAAAAGCAACAGCGTAATGCTGGCTGATGAGTTACATTAAGGCGTATGTGGTTTTATACCATTGTTTAGCATATGCTGTGTAAAACGTGCGTGTTTGTGACATATTCGGTATGTTTGTGGCATATTGGGTGTGTTTGTGACATACTGAGTGTGTTTGTGACAAATTGAGTGTGTTTGTGGCATATTCGGTATGTTGGTGACATATTGGGTGTGTTTGTGACATATTGACTGTGTTTGTGGCATATTCGGTATGTTGGTGACACATTGGGTGTGTTTGCGACATAGTGTGCGTGCGTGCGTGCGTGCGACATAGTGTGCGTGCGTGCGTACGTGCGTACGTGCGTACGTGCGTGCGTGCGTGCGTGCGTGCGTGCGTGCGTGAGTGCGTGCGTGCGTGCGTGCGTGCGTGCGTGCGTCCGTCCGTGCGTGCGTGACATATTCGGTATGTGTGTGGCATATTTAGTGTGTTTGTGACATATTGAGTGTGTTTGTGTCATATTGAGTGTGTTTGTAACATATTCTGTATGTTTGTGGCATATTGGGTGTGTTTGTGACATATTGAGTGTGTTTGTGACATATTGAGTGTATTTGTGACATATTGAGTGTGTTTGTGTCATATTGACTGTGTTTGTGACTTATTCGGTATGTTTGTGGCATATCGAGTGTGTTTGTGACATACAGAATGTGTTTGTGACATATTGAGTGTGTTTGTAACATATTATGTATGTTTGTGGCATATTGAGTGTGTTTGTGACATATTGAGTGTGTCTGTGACATATTGAGTGTGTTTGTGGCATATTAAGTCTGTTTGTGACATATTGAGTGTATTTGTGACATATTGAGTGTGTTTGTGACATATTGGGCGTCTTTGTGACATATTGAGTCTGTTTGTGACATATTGAGTATGTTTGTGGCATATTGCGTGTGTTTCTGACATATTCGGTATGTCTGTGGCATATTGAGTGTGTTTGTGACATATTTGGTGTGTTTGTGGCATATTGAGTGTCTTTGAAGCATATTGAGTGTGTTTGTGACATATTGAATGTGTTTGTGGAATATTGGGTGTGTTTGTGGCATATTGGGTGTGTTTGCGTCATGTCCGGCGTATTGGGCAGCAATAATCCACGCGATGAAATCAAACTGCGATTCTCATCGAAAATAGAAAATGGCTTTATGTAGCGAAATTTATTATTTAGGAGTTCAAAGATATGCAAATAATATATTTCATATATTTCCTTTTCTGTTTAAGCCTGCTTGGCAATGATCTCAGCAAGAAAGTAATTGATAACCATAACTATAACCATTGTTTGTAGGATAACGTTAATCATATGTACATGCTCAGTTATCTACTTGATGATCACCAGAGCAACACACCCACCCCAGCCCCCCCCCCCCCTTACATGCTTTAGGAACACCATGTTAATAATAATAATAATAATAATAATAATAATAATAATAATAATAATAATAATAATAATAATAATAATAATAATAATAATAATAATAATAATAATCTTTATTTAGAGAAGGCAAACTGGTCAGTTAACAATAATTGCCCAGCCCCCACCCCCTCCCGGGGCCTTCTATGAGAAATAAAGCTATATGGTTAACATGAGGCATCTAACAAGGACCGAAACCAAAATATCCTGCAGTACAGTCAAGTCGATATAATGTTCAAACTAGTGGAGCACAGATTCAGCTACACTCTCCAAGTGGGCTTGTCCGAAGTTGTGTCACAGTTAAAGCGAACCCTGTATTATCAGTGAATAAGTGTATGGATAAAATCAGCCGTCCTCTCATTGTTCAATAGTCCACCACCACACTTGGTATAAACCGCAGTGTGATATAGCTCCCCAAACGGAACTTTGTCACAACGCATCCAATCTAAAAATAGAGGCGTGGCTTCTACGAGAATACACCAATAATGTATTGACCGGCCATCTTATTGCGTCATCACAACGACTAGACTGTTACACAGACTCCACTTCGGCGACCAGACATATCGGGACCCAGTCCATATCCATAGCGGACTGTGAAAGGTACACTATGGATCGTGTTGATTTTGGTATCATCTTAACCTCAGTATCACTAGCTTAATACAGACATTAAAACGGACTTGATCCACCCAGTGGTTCGTGTGATATCAATATCCGCGCAACGTCAGCAAATTCTTGACCTCATTTTGTGCGCGATGGACGTGCGACAGATTTGAATTTTACGACGATTTCAGTGGAACTATGTTTCTGTTAACTACTTGTCATACAGACTACTATAGGCTTTATATCATCTCGTTTTACGTGAATTAATATTGTCTGGTATGAGTAGAGTAGCGCTCGTGTCTTTTTAAGTTTCAATTCTCTCTACCACCATATTCTGGTGGAAATCACTACGCCAATGGCTAGTCAATACATACGAGATACTTTTCTCGATCTCGAATCGAAGGAGATCTCGCGAGATACGAATGACAACTCATCCTGTTCTCCTGCAGCCTGTGTTGCAATACAGGCTGCAGGAGAACAGGATTAGTTGTGACAAAGTTCCGTTTGGGGAGCTATATCAGTCTGCGATTTATACCAAGTGTAGTTATAGTTCACAATCTCGCTGGTTCACTGAATATCAAACAAATGCACTAACTAATAATAAGATCGAAACCTTTAACAAGTCAGTGGGTCATCTTAGGTACTAGTTTTCAAGGCGGTGTAGCTAGGTAGATTGCATATGTCTACAACGACCTTTTTCGCAATACATATGCCTGAGAGGATTTTTAATCTACCTCGCATTGCTTATGCAATTATTCAGCCGGTGTTTTCCTTTGGGCTTACACTAATTTAGTTGTATGAATTTTATTTATAGGATTGACAGGAGCTGTTTTGAACATGAATTTGTTCTCACCAAATGCCCTCGTCTTGATTTAGACATCGTGTATCAGAAGCTAATAGAACACTAGGATGACGGTGCAGCCAAATGGTATCGTGAATACTACCAAATAGACACTAACAAGACGAGGCGTATCCTGAGTGGGTGGTCACGCATGGAAATAGGCATCCACAAGCGCAGCAAATCCGCAAGAAATAGATATAGATGTTCGACCAACTCGTTCAACCACACATCCTGCAAAACTAACGTGTTGTTTATTTTGTCAGAAAATCTGGAAATGAGCCGGTTGCCATCGCCAGGCTCTGTCGTAACAATTAGATGGTTTCCCGGTTGTGTGATAGGTTAAACTCTGCAGCTAAATGAAAGAAAGACCAAACAATACTCTTGCAGATAACAGGTCAAGACTTAATCGTTATGAATTTTAAATACCATAAATCATGCTCTGCTGCCTGTATACGTGAGGACAGACATGTCTCGGTGCCCGAACCTGGGGAATCTCTGGAAGGCACAATCTATTAAACTGTAATGCAGGTGTTTGCAGAATATGAGGTAATTGATGAAGTAGATGCCCCCAAAATGCTTCTTGCCGAAAATGGCATAGATGCGCCCAGTTATCACACCTAAAAGGTCAATGCTAAACTACTTCAGCGCTTTAGTGGCAGGCTGACCCTTGGCAACCATGTAGAAGAAGTGAAATATAGATGGTATACAGCAGCGATGCTCCAACTGGTCAGGCAATGAAAGTCGGCATTACATCTACAACAACAGAAATTATCAAATCTCCAATAGTATCAGCGTATGCTGTCAAGGTACAGCAAGTATACCGATGTGGTCACATCATACGAGGAGAACATCTTGCAGTTCAGAGCACCATGCCGTGGCCATCGAAATCAGAAGAACTTGTAGAGGACAATGGACCTTTCCAGTTTTTTATAAGCCCTGTCAATCTCTTGCTAAACTCCACCAAAACCTCGCCCGTGTTTGGATCGATCGATCCCTGAACTCCCTGACTATCAATTTCCAGAAAACTATAGAAATAAGCTGTTAAATATTTGGAAACTAATTTGACTGAGTGCTCCGAAGTATGAGTCACCGATGGATGTGTCAGAAACTCCTCGTGACGATGTACTGATGGACACCTCGGAGGATGTACCCGAGCCTGCCAACGAGCCAATGGAAACACTTCCATTGCACTCTTATAATCTGCGCAAGCGCAGTCATGCTCCTGAGTTCAGCTCAGATAGCAAACATGTTAGGATTGGTGCAGGGTTACGAACAGGGCGTGGTCTCACCTTGTCCCAACACATCTCTGAGTCGACTACGCATGACTTGGAAATGTTAAGTACGCGCACCTTCCCAGACCTTTGATGGCGGACATGAGCCACTGGTTTATTGATCTTAAAGATCTTGTACTCTGGGTCACTGCGAGAGGCCAACTTCATCCTCTCTTCAGCTTTTACGACCACTGAATCACCAATCTTAAATTCCCCAGCGTTTGCATGCTTATCAATCTGCTCACGGTACAGTTCTCGAGACTTAGCCGTTTCTCCTCATGCGCACAACAAGGCATTGTTAAGACATGTCAGTCTCTCACCCAGATCATGTGATGCATAGAGTGGAATCCCGAACGGAAGTCTAGCATGTCGACCATACATCAGATAGAATGGCGTATATTTGGTCGTGGAGTAACGAGTGTTGCGGTACGCTGTTAAAGCTGCGCCTAACTCATCCTCCGATGCATGAGATTCGTTGTTTACACCCTTCTGGATTAACTCCTTAAGAGTACGATTGAAACGTTCGGTCTGTCCATTCGTCTGTGGGTGCTGTGGACTCGATCGTCTATGATCGATTCCATATTCATGAAATCGTTGCTCTAAAGAATGTGAACAGAACTTTTTGCCCTGGTCAGTAATCAGAATCTCAGGGACACCATGACGAGCGACATACTCATTGAAGAATTTATCTTCAACATTCTGAGATGTCTTGGCTGCAATTGGGTATGCTTCAGCCCACGCAGAACAATGGTCGATAATCATCATGATATAATTATTACCTTTACTCGACTCCAATAGTGGACAAATCAAATCCATACCAATTATCTGACTTGGATCATTAGCCATCAGCATCTCACTGTACTTGGGTCGAGTAGTGACAGGTCGGTTAACCTGGCACGTAGTACACATTTCAATTACATGTACCACATCCTTCCTTAAGGATGTCCACACAAAAGAATCTCTTACTATACCGATGGTCTTCTTCAGACCTTGGTGACCGGCTCGGTCATGAGCCTTCCGGAGCACTTTCTCATGGAACAGGGTAGGTAGTAGGATTCTGAGGTACTCAGCGTCCAACGCTGAAGGTGGGATCAAAGAATACAATATGCCGTTATTTACCATGTACTCTTCCGGTGTGTTCTTGAACAACTCCGGGAATTCCTTGGTCTGTTCAGCACATAGTCCAGCATAAGGAACATCATACACTTCTAGAAGGACATGAGGTAAGACGCCATCATCCACCTCTGGTATGACGTAGTCACCGGTATCCAACGTGGCAACTTCTACTGGACGATGTAGTCTAGACAACATGTCCGCTCGAATATTCTTCGAGCCTTGGATGCATTGTAACTTACATCCATATTCGGCAATCAGTACTGCCCAGCGTGCACCTTCGTGTTCTTAACTTCTCCCACAAACAAACTCTTCAGGGGTTTGTGGTCAGTATACATGGTAAACTGCGTGCCAAATAGATAAGTTCTAAGCTTCTTTAATGCATAGATCACAGCATAAGCTTCCTTCTCTAATACAGGCCAATTCAACTGACTGTCTTTAAGAGTAGAGCTAACATACTGTATGACATGCTCTATACCCTTATCATCAACCTGTACTAGTATCGCACCTATTGCATAACTAGACGCATCAGTATATAATTTATACAGGGCATTCAAATTCGGATAAGTGAGTATGGTCTCACTACACAGCAAGTTCTTTAATTTCTCAGACGCTTGCTGTTCATGTTTACCCCATTCGAACCTTTTATATTTCTTCGTTAACTCTATTAGAGGCTTGGCAATTTCGGCATAGCCTCATACACAAGATCGGTAATAACCTGTGGCTCCGAGAAAACTACGTACTTCACCCACATCACGGGGTGGTGACATTTCTCGTATGACTTTGACCTTTTGACTCTGAGGAGCTACACCTTGTGCAGAAATGTGGTACCCTAACAGGTCAACAGACTTACTGGCAAAGTCACATTTCTTTTTCTTTAACTGTAACTTGTACTCCTGAATCTTACGCATGACCAGGCGTAAATGATGCACGTGTTCCGTCGGATTTCGTGAATACATGACTATATCGTCGATGAAAACATGCACATATTTTCCTACAAATTCACGGAAAATATCGTTCATTGCCCTCTGAAATACGGCACCTGAGTTGCAAAAAACAAACGGCATCCGAATCCATTCAAAAGGACCTTCACTGCAAACGAACGCTGTTTTCTCGATGTCTTGTTTAGCCATGGGTATCTGCCAATAGCCGAACTTCAAGTCCATCGTAGAAAATATCGTTGCACCTCTCATTGAATCAAAAATGTCGGATATGTTCGGTAATGGATAACTATCCTTATGGCACACTGAGTTCAATTTTCTAAAGTCAACACAAAATCTAGTATCACCATCCTTCTTTGGAAATAAAGTGATAGGTGACGCCCAAGGTGATGACGATGGTCTTATTACGCCCGCTGCTAGAATTTCTTTGAATTGGTTCTTAACCAAGTACTGCTTAGCTAACCGTAACCGATAGGCCTTCTGCCTAATAGGAGGAGGATCTCCTGTTGGAATTGTACATTCCACCTGGGGTACACGTCCTAACGTATTTGGATGAGCCGTATCGAAATTATTGGCAAAGTCGCTCAGTACTTTGTCAATAACTGCATATCCCGTCGTTTCTTTGCAACTGGCATATACATAGTCATTCTGACTTCTAAACAGAATTCTAAAGGGATATACCTGACCAAACCATACCACTTCTTTGGTCTTGTAATCAATCCTTGCATTTCCCATATACAAGGCGTCGGCACCGATCAAACATTCATGCCGCATGCTATTCACAATCATACTCAGAATGGGCCAGGCGTTCTTGAATTTAACTTGGGTCTCCCCAAAATATTTATTGGTGAACCATTCACGGCTAACAAAGTCTTAGCCTTTTTCAATGGCCGAGCACTTCGAATGCTCCGCCATATATCCTTTCTAGCAAGGGAGGTACTAGCACCAGTATCTACCAAGGCATCAATATACTCACCCATGTTTCCTCGACTGCTCGGATCCATTTCGAGCCAGATAAGGAATCCCTCAGGCGTCACAGATTCCCTCTGCACTCGTTTAATGGACTCCGTCGTCCACTGACAACTTCAGCATAAGATTGTCGTCGATTTCCGTCAGACATGGCTCCTCCGTTACCGTATGAATAACGGCCATACCTGTCTGTATGCGAATCTGTTAACACAAATCCATCTCTGTCTTCGTGTTCGTCACTGTTCTGATTCCTATTTGCGAGATCGCACCTAGTATTTCTGGAACATGCCCACAGAGTGGGCTCGTGTCCTGAATACGATTCACTATCACTATAGTATCGATCATCTACTTGCTCGACCTGTATGGGCTCCTCGTCACGGTCTGCTTGACGGGGACGCTTCGGTGCACGTCGTTGTGGTGCAGGTTGCTGGTTGAGCGGGCAATCATTTTGGAAATGACCAGTCCTGTTGCAACGGAAGCAGGTTATTGGACGCTTTAGTGGAGGCGGTTTTGTTGGCATCGTAAAACAATCCTGTGCTATATGTTCCAATTTGCCACAGTTAAAACACGTCATCGGTGGACGTTGCGGACGTGGTTGGCGTGATCTTGGCGCCGCATTATTCGGTGGTGGATGTATTGGCTGGGTGCAATCGCTTTTGTAGTGGCCTTGACGACCACAATTGAAACAAGTGATGCTACGCTTCTTGGGTGCTGCCTTAGGTGCAGGTTTGGCTTATCGTTGACGTGGTTGCGGTTCCGCTTGTTGTCCCGGTGGTGCTTGTTGCGGTGGTCGAAAGACCGGACCACTCTGCAAGTTTTCGATCACACCACAAAGCTTCTCAATAAGTTTGCTTTGTTGAGCAACCTGTGCTTCATTGAGTTGATTACCACCCATACACCTCTCCCCTCCTCCGCGTTAATCATATCTACCTGCATTTTCTGGTCTCTTCTGGGTGAGATGTTCATTGCCTGTAACAGGTCATTACACCCTTCCTCGTCTTCTGTCAGCTCCATAGCTGCTTGGAGATCCTTGATCTTCCTTCTTACATTCCTTCGGCCCATGCCTTGATCCTTCAGGGCACGGATGTAAGCTGACAGCACCACGCGTTTGCTGTCTGGGTTCTCCTCCGGATAGGCTCGAGCCGATAACTCTTTATTTCTCCTGTTAAATGATATTATTGTCTCGTTGTTTCGCTGCCGTACTGACTCGAGGTCATACTTCACACGCTCAGTCTCATTGGCCGAGACAAAATTCAGCGTGATGTATGCTGTTAGCTCCTCGTACGTAACCTCGTTACGTACCTTTCCCAGTACATATTGGTCTACAGCCTTTGACAATTGACCTCTCAATGCCCTCGTCATGATATAAACTGGTGTGCCGTCGAGGTTGCCCTCGGTTGCTTCCCAGATACGCCGTGTTTCATCTAGAAACTGACGCACCTCCTCAGGGAGAAGGCCGTCACAGGGCTTGATCCGCTGTGTCAACACACGAACCTCCTGTCTGAAGACTCGGTTCTGCTCACGCCGCTCCTCCTCCCATGTGATGGTGTGAGCCATGGAGGTGCCCAAGTGCTGCATTGCTTCAACAGTTTCCTGCCGCAGCTTATTCGTATATGCCATCGGAATTGGATCCTCTCTCGGCTGCATCAGTGAGGGTAGACTCGGGTCGGGCTTACGTGGAGTGGCCATGTCGGTCTACTGATGTAACAGCAATACAATTGACAACATAGGCAACTGATAGTACAGTTGGATAATAACTCGTTTGAGTCGCGGTTGCTCCTCACAATTAATGTCAGTAGTTATCTTAATAATAGTGTTCTCTTTATACTCACGATGTTGAATAACTTTTGGATGTTCAGATATCTTCGCTAAGTCTATAAACTGACTCCCACGATCGCAAATATCGTCCAAAACAGCGATGACTGGTCTTGTTGGCGTATTAGACATACTTTTAAAATGTACCTACATGTTGCACTGGTTTGACTACCGTTCGAATAATACCCTGAACACGAATACGCAATGCTAACGATGACGAATCTGAATCAAATTCTGGCAGGCTCACCAATGAAGATGTCCGATCTCCGGGTAATAACCTCTTACTAACGGGTCGGTGGTCCCGCTTCGCTACCGACAACGGCTATCCAGTGGTGGAGAGGGAGACGTAGCAGTCTGGCTCGCCTCGTCGATAAGATGGTGAGTGATGATATTTCTATAAGACTTCTCGGCCTGATCTGACGATGAAGATTACTAGGTAAGGATTGAAGGTTGCCTTCAACTCTAGATTAGATTCTCGACAATGACTCCTAAGCTAATTTCCTAACTGGATGTACCAACAAACTCTTGACTTACATATACGTAAGTTGATAAATTTATTAAAACGAACTTTGTACAAATTTACAAACGGTTATTTGGGAGCAAGATCGCTCATAATCAAACTAGTACAATTAATTTGTACGAAACTAACAAAGTGCCTTAAGCTACTCGAAGTATTACAGAGCTATATTATGGCAATCAATAACTCACACTTGTGAACGTCAGCGTGACGCTCAGTGATTCACGATGGTGGATTGAATCCTTTCTAAGCATAAAACTGCATCTTTTATACTATTTGAATTCTCTGATTCTCAGGTTCTATATTTATTGTAATAATAAGGTTCCTCCTGATTCTGTTCGAATGACTCTTCTAGGCACGTCATAAGCACACCTTGTTTGGCCCGGACCATCAGTCCACCAATCAACCTCTGCTTATTCCCTCCTAGAAGATTCTACCTAATAAATGTTGGTCCTCCTGACCAATCAACGATCCCTTCATTTCGTTGTTGGATGTAAAACCTATTCTACTTAATTCTTTGCTACAGAGTTTGATCAACGCTCATTGATTATGACGTCATCCTGACCAATCAAACTCTGTTTTATTCTTCTATGGAGATGTTGCCTCACATAAACAAAGCGGTGGCGACTGGTTCTGAATTGATGCGATCTGTCAGCTAACTAACAACATTACGGAATGTGTTGTTGCTGCATACCATTGTATGATTGACATATAGTTGATACATAAGTTTCATTTATGTTATTAATTCCTACAGGACGCTACAATGTCCATGTCTTGTCCATTGCCTATCGATGAATAAGCCTGTAGGATGCTAGGGTGAATAGGCACCTGAGCTGTATGATCTCACTGCCAGCTGGCTTGGTTCCATTCTCATGTGAGAATCTAGGATGCCTACATCATCAACTAAGTCCGTTTGTCACGCTCGACTCCATTGATTATTATGCCTCGATTATTTTCTAAACTATCGATCCAAACGACTGCTGAATATTATACAAGTGTGTGCCGACTGAACAGCAACAATTTTTATCCAAACTATTTCCAAATACACATCAACTCAGAACCGTGGACTCTATTCTAATCAATTCACTTATTTCAAATATGATTATAAAACTGTATCCATTTTGTTATAGCGTGCTACATTAGCACCCTATCCATTTACTGGAAATATAGACGGCCGATATGTATCAACAATATTATCAGCACTGGCTGATGCAATTTATCAAGTTAAATATTAAAGCATAATGTCACTTGGTCCATTAGCTCACCTGGTACTTCCAAAATATAATTTCTTTCGGGACTTACTCGAAAACATAAGATATCCGGCGGGGTCATGACTCCAACAAGACAATCCCATATTTACAAAATGTCTATTGTTTAGTGGCACTGCCCACTACAAATGGAAGTGCAAGGTGGCCACAAATAGTTTAGTGGTGGGCAGCCAAAATGTAGATGAGAATAAACAGGGGAAAAAATAAAGTTAGTGAATCTGTTACTGTAGCTAATGTACACAATCTGCCCAACCCAGTGTCAGTTTACGCTGAAGATTTGATAGATGTATTGGAAGAAGGGTTACCTCAAACACCAGTGTCAGGGGCCAATCATAATGTTACAATGTCATCAAATGTTAGTGCAAATCCATCACAGAATGACATTGACATGGAAGATGATCAAGATGGCGAACTCGCTAGTTTGTGCCCAGGTCAGACTAAATTCAGGTCGCAATCAAGAGAAAGTGAAACAGATTTTGCACTAACGCCATTAACTGAGACTGATAGTATTTTGCCAAATACCAAAGCACAACCAACGGTTCTTAAACGACAGATAGAAGACCTGAGTTCTGGTGATGATGGAAATGAACACGAAGATATAGATAATTCGATTTCAATAGCAGAATCTGATATTTCCGTTCAAACACAACAGTCTCGGCGCTCTGATGAGATGGTGGTTTACCGGTCTGAAACTGGAGGAATTTTAGTACCATTACTCAGAAAGGTGTACGATATAGGCATATGCGGAATGATTCTGATATTGCCAAATATCAACATGTAACAATTGTTGACCTCTCAACCTCCGATTTCACTGCTAAAATGGGCAAATGGGCCAAACAGGAGAAAAGTAAGAAACCAAAATCTAATTAGGTATAATGGCCAATATATACAGATTCTTTATTTTATGATTATTTGTACATTAAATTGTAGCGGCCTCAACGACATTTTAAAACAACGATTATTGTTAGAAAAATTGCTGCAGCTTAGTGTTGATATTGCTCTGCTTCAGGAAACAAGGCCCCGAAGCCCTGAAGCCATCGAAAGTTTTAAACAACTTGCCGAAGGTGAAGTGTTTACATCTGATGCCACTGAGCCAAATGCAGGAGTTGCTATTTTATTTTTACCCAAATGCCTCGGGTCCATAAACATCATTTCAGCAGATACTGACACTGTTGGTCGGTGGGTTAAAGTCACATGTGACGTCTCTGATACCAAAGTAAATATTATGTCGAGCCACGAGCTGCATTCTTCTCCAGCATTCCATCCGTGATCCATGATTGTTCAGAAAATCTTATTTTGGGAGGTGATTTTAATAGTATCTTAGACATTATGCACACACGCACGCCAATACGTACGCACACACGCACATATTCACGTACACATACGTAAGCGTGCGAACTACCGAGACAATTGTAACCAGTGGTTGATATAAATTATCATTTAATTAGTTATACATACGTTACTATTTAATTATGTTTTATTATACCCCATCTTGATGTATTTATTAATGTATTGTATGTGTATGTATGGGAGACACGTGTATAAGACTTATGTCTTACTGTGCTCCCATTGAACAAAATAAAATTCTGTTTAAGATAGACGTTCATTATGTAATTATAATGACACTACTCATTATCGCTTAAAGCAGATTTGTGATGCTGAACATTTACTGGATAGCTATCAGCTTTTAAACCCCGATGGTTGTGATTTTACTAGGGTGACAGCTAATGGCCAAACAGCATCTCGGTTGTTTTTTTTGGTGTTGTTCAGTACTAGGTCACGGATAAGTACACATTTTAGAGTGTCATAACTATTGCGACTAGTGTCTCAGATATAATTGTATAGCACACCTCGGCATACAAAATGAGAAAAATTATTCTATTTCTGCCCAAAGTGCGCTATAACCTTTGCATCAAATTGGCATAGTTTTCTTTGCAATGTCAAGTTGCGAGTCGGCAATAGCTTTTCAAATGTATAGTAGTTTGATCGTGTAGAGTAATAAGCAGGTATGAATAATTTACAGGATTCTTAAAAAAATTGACATAGAAACAAGTAATGGTATTCGTCACCAATATCATTATTATTGCATAATGGACATGATCTGTTGATTTTTTTGTATTCCTGTCCAGCGGCCTGTTTCAATTGGTAAGCGGTGATTGGCAGTCCTAAGTTTCGTAAGAGTTCTTCTACTAGCTTCATTTAATTTTAATAAATATGGCTCTAAACAGATTTCTTTCTAATTTAAATAATCTATATGTTTCGCCCCTAGATAAATTACCTAACGATTCTTGCCATGTTTGTTTGTACTGATCGATGAGTCGTTGCTTTATATTATGTATTACACTTCTTTTTTCCATGTTCTGTTGTGGGATCCACAAGTAACTGCACCCTGCGTTATTTAAGATTGATTCGACATACTTAACCCATTTCTATTGAACCCCCTCCTCATTGTACTGTTTATGCATATATTTGTATATTTGATATTTGGCATTTCCGCGAATTGTAACCATTTTGTTTGGTATGCATTCGTTAGCTATGTCAATAAAAAAAGACAAGTAAAAATTTCACCCACTTCATCCATATCTTCAGAAATGTTCAGAAAAGCGTCCCATGGGGTGTTTCGAATTATCTCATTAAAAGGGATATTCCAGGGGGATGATCGCGCCAGTCATTGTAGTGTTAAATTGTCAAAAAAAAATTTCCTATGGCAATTTCTATTTTTTTAAAACATTGAAGGGTTATGCCAGGAGCGTGTTTGCGATCAACCAGCTACAACAAATTCTTGAAAAATATGTTAGTTGAATAAATGTTGAATGTAATTTCTCTGAAAGCTGTTGCTATTGCAACTTCTGCTTCCAGTCAAATTCCAGTTTCAAAATATTCAACAGGCAGTAAATATGGGTCAACATTTAACAATTTGGGATCAGTTAGTTAACCCTTTCAAGGACAGAAAAGCAGAAAGCTTAAAATTTACCCTGCATAGGCCTATTGTGTGAAACTAATTAGAAACATAATTCCAGGAAAATTTAATTCAGAATATTCAACACTCTGCATAGTTATTTTAAAATTGGGAGTAAACGTTGTAAATGATTAATAACGCTGGATTTCAATAGCGTGAAAGCACTAAATTACTAATTATGTCTAGCGTACACTTGTCATTATTTACTAGCTGTCACCTACTATCGTCCATGAAGTAAGCTGCTAAGCGGTTGCCTATAATTGACCGACCGGGCAATCAGCGACATCGTTTCATTTTGGTTTGCAAATCCCGTTTTACAATTGATGCAAGCAAATACGACGTTAGTTGTCGAGTTTGATTCTGTTATATTAAAATTAAGTACGCGCCTTTTGTCTTGAAATGCATGACACATTATTTTAAAATTATACAGACTATATGTTTTAAACTTGTGTCTTCCAAATTTAAATGTGGAAGATATCCATCCAGTGCCGATGTTATGACGCCATCTTTCAGTTAGCCCCTTTTCATGCGGATGCTTCTGTGGATCGGTATCTGAAAATGTGAATTTCCGTACCCTTTCCATGATCGTTTCTATTACTGCAAGCCCATGCTTGACATGCGGACATGATGCGATTTAACCATTTCACGCCAGCACTGGCCTCTGCAATCATCAAGTTGAGGACGCAGGTCAAAAGAAGGCTATTTTGAGAATTTACAACTAAAACGACTGTCTCAGTAACCGAACCAGCCATTCCAGTGGTCAATTTTCAAAAATAATCTTCGCTTGGCCTGCAAATGGCCATTCAATAAGGAAATATTCTGATTTTCCTGACAGAATTTGGTCATTAAAGGGTTAATTAATATTCGGCCTTCATAACGCGAAGTAAACAGGTGCATCTAAAAGCGCTGGCGATATTTTGCTGGTGTGTCGCTGACGTCATAATCTCGCGGTTTCTCGCTCTCGTTGCGAGAAAATGGATGCGCCCATGAGTCACGTTTTCGAGCGTTTTGGGCATATTCATTTTATTATTTCTCGGCAATAGAACAGTGTATTTTGTATTTTTTGGCGGCAACTATTTCGGTTTATAGTATATTTTTAGTTGACTTATTCCCGATTTTCACTGGACTTTCCCTTTAACCTAGACTTATCCTGCGTGTGCGTAGTTGTATATCTTTCTTTGATATATCTTAGTTTTGAGTCCCAGCATGGAAACAACTGCATATGTACTATGGGTGTGCATTTGGAGCAATACCAGTACACGTTAGTTTTACCGAACGTGTGCACGTGTACACGCTAGTTTTACCGAACGTGTACACGTACTTGTAATTCAGCCGCAAAATGTAGTAATGTATGATATCTATTTAGACTCTTATTAAGTGTAGAGGGTCGAATATGGTTTCCGTTTGGTTGGAAAATAAAATGACAATTTAATAACGCCCCCCCCCCCCGCCGCCCATCACCCTATTTGTCTATTTGCAGATCAAGAGAAGAAGAATTTGTAAAATTATCACTGGAATTTTCAAAAAGAGCATTTTGATGTCATTCGAACGCATATTTCTCATTGCAGTGTTAAATTTACTAAATTAATCTTGGCTTTTCCAGCAAATCGAAATTCATAGAAACCATTTCAGAGGCCGCTTTAGCGGGCCTGACCATTATAGCGTCAACTTGACACAAGGAACTTGTTTACCGATTTGGCACCTTGCCCGGGCCGGATCAACATCAAGCAGCAGTGAGTCACTGTTTGATGGCCAATCTGTAGTTACTGCATGTCCATTTGCCGGAAAAAGCAAGACAAAATTTTGAAAATTTACCACTGGAATGACTGGCTCGCTCTGTGAGTCAGTCATTGCAGCGATAAATTTACAAAAATAGTCTTCTCTCGATATGCAAATAGACTTTCCATAATGGCATATTCCCATTATACAAGCCTGTAGCCGCTTTGGCTGGCTTGACTATTAATGAGTTGACCAAACACCGGCGACGATCGGTCCACTGTGAGCTCGGGTAAGTGTCACATGTCACGCATTCATAGGGATAATGTGTGTTGATAAGATCGCTGTTGAACAGTAATTCACACCTATTTGTTCTGACAAAGGGTGTAGGTTATATAACTGAATTACCCCCGCGCTGACGTCGATACTACGTGCGGATAATTGGTTAATTCCGTTGACTCACAAAGTTATTTAAGATATCGTAAAAATCCCCATTAGAAGACCAAGAGATGACTGTTTTTTAACATTTACCATAGCAATGACTGTCTCCGGTTATCGAGCCAGTCATTTCAGTGGGAACAATTGCATAAACAAAACATGTCTCCTGCAGATTGACATTTCTCAAGATAACTACAGGAGCCATGTTTTGACGGGATTTAGTGTTAAAGGGTTAATTCGGAAATTAGACACTATTGACAGATAATAGAGCGTGGCGGCAAATTCAGACAATTAAATTGTCCAGAAATATATACATTTTCTTTGAGGGCTATCTTACATATTTCTCATAAATATGTATATATTAAAAAAAAATTCTTGTGTACACGTTTACGATATTTGTAACCGTGTACACGTGTACACGTGTCCGGCCCTAATACGTACCAATGTGATCAGAATATTCGTCAAAGTTGACTATGCCAGATTCATCCGCGTTAATACCATTGTTAATTAAAATTAAATCGATTAGCTGTTGAGGAAGTTATACGGCTCTTTTATTAGTGACGTTAGGTAATTTTGTTTATAATCTGTTTTAACGTTGATAATTGAGGATCTAGTAAATCTTCGTTAAAATCGCCTAATATTATAATTGACAGACCTGTGTCAATAACCCGTTTGAGTTAACTTTCGATTGTTTCCCACATATCTCGTGGGGTATTTGGGGGGGGGGTGGCGATAGAGAACATAGATTAAGAATTTAAACTTACCAACTGTTACTTCAATAACCATAATTTCTATGGTTATTATTGTTGCTGTCTGTGTCCGTTTGAGAATCAGTATGCCTATATATTTCTACAGCCATATTATGATTCGCAACCCTTAACTATAATGTTTAAGTTGTGTACCTATAGATGGCAATAGTACCGCACCAACTCACCAATATTGAAGTAGGTAGAACAGTAGGGCTAGTGGATCGCTATGCCAATGTGGGTATTGAAGTAGGTAGAACAGTAGGGCTAGTGGATCGCTATGCCAATGTGGGTATTGAAGTAGGTAGAACAGTAGGGCTAGTGGATCGCTATGCCTATGTGGGTATTGAAGTAGGTAGAACAGTAGGGCTAGTGGATCGCTATGCCAATGTGGGTATTGAAGTAGGTAGAACAGTAGGGATAGTGGATCGCTATGCCTATGTGGGTATTGAAGTAGGTAGAACAGTAGGGATAGTGGATCGCTATGCCTATGTGGGTATTGAAGTAGGTAGAACAGTAGGGATAGTGGATCGCTATGCCAATGTGGGTATTGAAGTAGGTAGAACAGTAGGGATAGTGGATCGCTATGCCAATGTGGGTATTGAAGTAGGTAGAACAGTAGGGCTAGTGGATCGCTATGGCAATGTGGGTATTGAAGTAGGTAGAACAGTAGGGATAGTGGATCGCTATGCCTATGTGGGTATTGAAGTAGGTAGAACAGTAGGGCTAGTGGATCGCTATGCCTATGTGGGTATTGAAGTAGGTAGAACAGTAGGGCTAGTGGATCGCAATGCCAATGTGGGTATTGAAGTAGGTAGAACAGTAGGGATAGTGGATCGCTATGCCAATGTGGGTATTGAAGTAGGTAGAACAGTAGGGATAGTGGATCGCTATGCCTATGTGGGTATTGAAGTAGGTAGAACAGTAGGGATAGTGGATCGCTATGCCAATGTGGGTATTGAAGTAGGTAGAACAGTAGGGATAGTGGATCGCTATGCCTATGTGGGTATTGAAGTAGGTAGAACAGTAGGTCTAGTGGATCGCTATGCCTATGTGGGTATTGAAGTAGGTAGAACAGTAGGGCTAGTGGATCGCTATGCCTATGTGGGTATTGAAGTAGGTAGAACAGTAGGGCTAGTGGATCGCTATGCCAATGTGGGTATTGAAGTAGGTAGAACAGTAGGGCTAGTGGATCGCTATGCCAATGTGGGTATTGAAGTAGGTAGAACAGTAGGGATAGTGGATCGCTATGCCAATGTGGGTATTGAAGTAGGTAGAACAGTAGGGATAGTGGATCGCTATGCCAATGTGGGTATTGAAGTAGGTAGAACAGTAGGGCTAGTGGATCGCTATGGCAATGTGGTTATTGAAGTAGGTAGAACAGTAGGGCTAGTGGATCGCTATGCCTATGTGGGTATTGAAGTAGGTAGAACAGTAGGGCTAGTGGATCGCTATGCCTATGTGGGTATTGAAGTAGGTAGAACAGTAGGGCTAGTGGATCGCTATGCCAATGTGGGTATTGAAGTAGGTAGAACAGTAGGGATAGTGGATCGCTATGCCAATGTGGGTATTGAAGTAGGTAGAACAGTAGGGCTAGTGGATCGCTATGCCAATGTGGGTATTGAAGTAGGTAGAACAGTAGGGCTAGTGGATCGCTATGCCAATGTGGGTATTGAAGTAGGTAGAACAGTAGGTCTAGTGGATCGCTATGCCAATGTGGGTATTGAAGTAGGTAGAACAGTAGGGATAGTGGATCGCTATGCCAATGTGGGTATTGAAGTAGGTAGAACAGTAGGGATAGTGGATCGCTATGCCAATGTGGGTATTGAAGTAGGTAGAACAGTAGGGCTAGTGGATCGCTATGGCAATGTGGGTATTGAAGTAGGTAGAACAGTAGGGCTAGTGGATCGCTATGCCTATGTGGGTATTGAAGTAGGTAGAACAGTAGGGCTAGTGGATCGCTATGCCTATGTGGGTATTGAAGTAGGTAGAACAGTAGGGCTAGTGGATCGCTATGCCAATGCTGGTATTGAAGTAGGTAGAACAGTAGGGATAGTGGATCGCTATGCCAATGTGGGTATTGAAGTAGGTAGAACAGTAGGGCTAGTGGATCGCTATGCCAATGTGGGTATTGAAGTAGGTAGAACAGTAGGTCTAGTGGATCGCTATGCCAATGTGGGTATTGAAGTAGGTAGAACAGTAGGGATAGTGGATCGCTATGCCAATGTGGGTATTGAAGTAGGTAGAACAGTAGGGATAGTGGATCGCTATGCCTATGTGGGTATTGAAGTAGGTAGAACAGTAGGGCTAGTGGATCGCTATGCCTATGTGGGTATTGAAGTAGGTAGAACAGTAGGGCTAGTGGATCGCAATGCCAATGTGGGTATTGAAGTAGGTAGAACAGTAGGGATAGTGGATCGCTATGCCAATGTGGGTATTGAAGTAGGTAGAACAGTAGGGATTGTGGATCGCTATGCCTATGTGGGTATTGAAGTAGGTAGAACAGTAGGGATAGTGGATCGCTATGCCAATGTGGGTATTGAAGTAGGTAGAACAGTAGGGATAGTGGATCGCTATGCCTATGTGGGTATTGAAGTAGGTAGAACAGTAGGTCTAGTGGATCGCTATGCATATGTGGGTATTGAAGTAGGTAGAACAGTAGGGCTAGTGGATCGCTATGCCTATGTGGGTATTGAAGTAGGTAGAACAGTAGGGCTAGTGGATCGCTATGCCAATGTGGGCATTGAAGTATGTAGAACAGTAGGGCTAGTGGATCGCTATGCCAATGTGGGTATTGAAGTAGGTAGAACAGTAGGGATAGTGGATCGCTATGCCAATGTGGGTATTGAAGTAGGTAGAACAGTAGGTCTAGTGGATCTCTATGCCAATGTGGGTATTGAAGTAGGTAGAACAGTAGGGATAGTGGATCGCTATGCCAATGTGGGTATTGAAGTAGGTAGAACAGTAGGGCTAGTGGATCGCTATGGCAATGTGGGTATTGAAGTAGGTAGAACAGTAGGGCTAGTGGATCGCTATGCCTATGTGGGTATTGAAGTAGGTAGAACAGTAGGGCTAGTGGATCGCTATGCCTATGTGGGTATTGAAGTAGGTAGAACAGTAGGGCTAGTGGATCGCTATGCCAATGTGGGTATTGAAGTTGGTAGAACAGTAGGGAGAGTGGATCGCTATGCCAATGTGGGTATTGAAGTAGGTAGAACAGTAGGTCTAGTGGATCGCTATGCCAATGTGGGTATTGAAGTAGGTAGAACAGTAGGGATAGTGGATCGCTATGCCAATGTGGGTATTGAAGTAGGTAGAACAGTAGGGCTAGTGGATCGCTATGCCAATGTGGGTATTGAAGTAGGTAGAACAGTAGGTCTAGTGGATCGCTATGCCAATGTGGGTATTGAAGTAGGTAGAACAGTAGGGATAGTGGATCGCTATGCCAATGTGGGTATTGAAGTAGGTAGAAAAGTAGGGCAAGTGGATCGCTATGCCAATGTGGGTATTGAAGTAGGTAGAACAGTAGGGATTGTGGATCGTTATGCCAATGTGGGTATTGAAGTAGGTAGAACAGTAGGGCTAGTGGATCGCTATGCCAATGTGGGTATTGAAGTAGGTAGAACAGTAGGGATAGTGGATCGCTATGCCAATGTGGGTATTGAAGTAGGTAGAACAGTAGGGATAGTGGATCGCTATGCCTATGTGGGTATTGAAGTAGGTAGAACAGTAGGGCTAGTGGATCGCTATGCCTATGTGGGTATTGAAGTAGGTAGAACAGTAGGGCTAGTGGATCGCTATGCCAATGTGGGCATTGAAGTAGGTAGAACAGTAGGGCTAGTGGATCGCTATGCCGATGTGGGTATTGAAGTAGGTAGAACAGTAGGGATAGTGGATCGCTATGCCAATGTGGGTATTGAAGTAGGTAGAACAGTAGGTCTAGTGGATCTCTATGCCAATGTGGGTATTGAAGTAGGTAGAACAGTAGGGCTAGTGGATCGCTATGCCAATGTGGGTATTGAAGTATGTAGAACAGTAGGGCTAGTGGATCGCTATGCCAATGTGGGTATTGAAGTAGGTAGAACAGTAGGGATAGTGGATCGCTATGCCAATGTGGGTATTGAAGTAGGTAGAACAGTAGGGCTAGTGGATCGCTATGGCAATGTGGGTATTGAAGTAGGTAGAACAGTAGGGCTAGTGGATCGCTATGCCTATGTGGGTATTGAAGTAGGTAGAACAGTAGGGCTAGTGGATCGCTATGCCTATGTGGGTATTGAAGTAGGTAGAACAGTAGGGCTAGTGGATCGCTATGCCAATGCTGGTATTGAAGTAGGTAGAACAGTAGGGATAGTGGATCGCTATGCCAATGTGGGTATTGAAGTAGGTAGAACAGTAGGGCTAGTGGATCGCTATGCCAATGTGGGTATTGAAGTAGGTAGAACAGTAGGTCTAGTGGATCGCTATGCCAATGTGGGTATTGAAGTAGGTAGAACAGTAGGGATAGTGGATCGCTATGCCAATGTGGGTATTGAAGTAGGTAGAACAGTAGGGATAGTGGATCGCTATGCCTATGTGGGTATTGAAGTAGGTAGAACAGTAGGGCTAGTGGATCGCTATGCCTATGTGGGTATTGAAGTAGGTAGAACAGTAGGGCTAGTGGATCGCAATGCCAATGTGGGTATTGAAGTAGGTAGAACAGTAGGGATAGTGGATCGCTATGCCAATGTGGGTATTGAAGTAGGTAGAACAGTAGGGATTGTGGATCGCTATGCCTATGTGGGTATTGAAGTAGGTAGAACAGTAGGGATAGTGGATCGCTATGCCAATGTGGGTATTGAAGTAGGTAGAACAGTAGGGCTAGTGGATCGCTATGGCAATGTGGGTATTGAAGTAGGTAGAACAGTAGGGATAGTGGATCGCTATGCCAATGTGGGTATTGAAGTAGGTAGAAAAGTAGGGCAAGTGGATCGCTATGCCAATGTGGGTATTGAAGTAGGTAGAACAGTAGGGATTGTGGATCGTTATGCCAATGTGGGTATTGAAGTAGGTAGAACAGTAGGGCTAGTGGATCGCTATGCCAATGTGGGTATTGAAGTAGGTAGAACAGTAGGGATAGTGGATCGCTATGCCAATGTGGGTATTGAAGTAGGTAGAACAGTAGGGATAGTGGATCGCTATGCCTATGTGGGTATTGAAGTAGGTAGAACAGTAGGGCTAGTGGATCGCTATGCCTATGTGGGTATTGAAGTAGGTAGAACAGTAGGGCTAGTGGATCGCTATGCCAATGTGGGTATTGAAGTAGGTAGAACAGTAGGGCTAGTGGATCGCTATGCCGATGTGGGTATTGAAGTAGGTAGAACAGTAGGGATAGTGGATCGCTATGCCAATGTGGGTATTGAAGTAGGTAGAACAGTAGGTCTAGTGGATCTCTATGCCAATGTGGGTATTGAAGTAGGTAGAACAGTAGGGCTAGTGGATCGCTATGCCAATGTGGGCATTGAAGTAGGTAGAACAGTAGGGCTAGTGGATCGCTATGCCAATGTGGGTATTGAAGTAGGTAGAACAGTAGGGATAGTGGATCGCTATGCCAATGTGGGTATTGAAGTAGGTAGAACAGTAGGGCTAGTGGATCGCTATGGCAATGTGGGTATTGAAGTAGGTAGAACAGTAGGGCTAGTGGATCGCTATGCCTATGTGGGTATTGAAGTAGGTAGAACAGTAGGGCTAGTGGATCGCTATGCCTATGTGGGTATTGAAGTAGGTAGAACAGTAGGGCTAGTGGATCGCTATGCCAATGTGGGTATTGAAGTAGGTAGAACAGTAGGGATAGTGGATCGCTATGCCAATGTGGGTATTGAAGTAGGTAGAACAGTAGGGCTAGTGGATCGCTATGCCAATGTGGGTATTGAAGTAGGTAGAACAGTAGGTCTAGTGGATCGCTATGCCAATGTGGGTATTGAAGTAGGTAGAACAGTAGGGATAGTGGATCGCTATGCCAATGTGGGTATTGAAGTAGGTAGAACAGTAGGGATAGTGGATCGCTATGCCTATGTGGGTATTGAAGTAGGTAGAACAGTAGGGCTAGTGGATCGCTATGCCTATGTGGGTATTGAAGTAGGTAGAACAGTAGGGCTAGTGGATCGCTATGCCAATGTGGGTATTGAAGTAGGTAGAACAGTAGGGATAGTGGATCGCTATGCCAATGTGGGTATTGAAGTAGGTAGAACAGTAGGGATTGTGGATCGCTATGCCTATGTGGGTATTGAAGTAGGTAGAACAGTAGGGATAGTGGATTGCTATGCCAATGTGGGTATTGAAGTAGGTAGAACAGTAGGGATAGTGGATCGCTATGCCTATGTGGGTATTGAAGTAGGTAGAACAGTAGGTCTAGTGGATCGCTATGCATATGTGGGTATTGAAGTAGGTAGAACAGTAGGGCTAGTGGATCGCTATGCCTATGTGGGTATTGAAGTAGGTAGAACAGTAGGGCTAGTGGATCGCTATGCCAATGTGGGTATTGAAGTAGGTAGAACAGTAGGGCTAGTGGATCGCTATGCCAATGTGGGTATTGAAGTAGGTAGAACAGTAGGGATAGTGGATCGCTATGCCAATGTGGGTATTGAAGTAGGTAGAACAGTAGGTCTAGTGGATCTCTATGCCAATGTGGGTATTGAAGTAGGTAGAACAGTAGGGATAGTGGATCGCTATGCCAATGTGGGTATTGAAGTAGGTAGAACAGTAGGGCTAGTGGATCGCTATGGCAATGTGGGTATTGAAGTAGGTAGAACAGTAGGGCTAGTGGATCGCTATGCCTATGTGGGTATTGAAGTAGGTAGAACAGTAGGGCTAGTGGATCGCTATGCCTATGTGGGTATTGAAGTAGGTAGAACAGTAGGGCTAGTGGATCGCTATGCCAATGTGGGTATTGAAGTAGGTAGAACAGTAGGGAGAGTGGATCGCTATGCCAATGTGGGTATTGAAGTAGGTAGAACAGTAGGTCTAGTGGATCGCTATGCCAATGTGGGTATTGAAGTAGGTAGAACAGTAGGGATAGTGGATCGCTATGCCAATGTGGGTATTGAAGTAGGTAGAACAGTAGGGCTAGTGGATCGCTATGCCAATGTGGGTATTGAAGTAGGTAGAACAGTAGGTCTAGTGGATCGCTATGCCAATGTGGGTATTGAAGTAGGTAGAACAGTAGGGATAGTGGATCGCTATGCCAATGTGGGTATTGAAGTAGGTAGAACAGTAGGGCTAGTGGATCGCTATGCCTATGTGGGTATTGAAGTAGGTAGAACAGTAGGGCTAGTGGATCGCTATGCCAATGTGGGTATTGAAGTAGGTAGAACAGTAGGGCTAGTGGATCGCTATGCCGATGTGGGTATTGAAGTAGGTAGAACAGTAGGGATAGTGGATCGCTATGCCAATGTGGGTATTGAAGTAGGTAGAACAGTAGGTCTAGTGGATCGCTATGCCAATGTGGGTATTGAAGTAGGTAGAACAGTAGGGATAGTGGATCGCTATGCCAATGTGGGTATTGAAGTAGGTAGAACAGTAGGGCTAGTGGATCGCTATGCCAATGTGGGTATTGAAGTAGGTAGAACAGTAGGGCTAGTGGATCGCTATGCCTATGTGGGTATTGAAGTAGGTAGAACAGTAGGGCTAGTGGATCGCTATGCCTATGTGGGTATTGAAGTAGGTAGAACAGTAGGGCTAGTGGATCGCTATGCCAATGTGGGTATTGAAGTAGGTAGAACAGTAGGGAGAGTGGATCGCTATGCCAATGTGGGTATTGAAGTAGGTAGAACAGTAGGTCTAGTGGATCGCTATGCCAATGTGGGTATTGAAGTAGGTAGAACAGTAGGGATAGTGGATCGCTATGCCAATGTGGGTATTGAAGTAGGTAGAACAGTAGGGCTAGTGGATCGCTATGCCAATGTGGGTATTGAAGTAGGTAGAACAGTAGGTCTAGTGGATCGCTATGCCAATGTGGGTATTGAAGTAGGTAGAACAGTAGGGCTAGTGGATCGCTATGCCAATGTGGGTATTGAAGTAGGTAGAACAGTAGGGCTAGTGGATCGCTATGCCAATGTGGGTATTGAAGTAGGTAGAACAGTAGGGCTAGTGGATCGCTATGCCAATGTGGGTATTGAAGTAGGTAGAACAGTAGGGATAGTGGATCGCTATGCCAATGTGGGTATTGAAGTAGGTAGAACAGTAGGTCTAGTGGATCGCTATGCCAATGTGGGTATTGAAGTAGGTAGAACAGTAGGGATAGTGGATCGCTATGCCTATGTGGGTATTGAAGTAGGTAGAACAGTAGGGCTAGTGGATCGCTATGCCAATGTGGGTATTGAAGTAGGTAGAACAGTAGGGCTAGTGGATCGCTATGCCAATGTGGGTATTGAAGTAGGTAGAACAGTAGGGATAGTGGATCGCTATGCCAATGTGGGTATTGAAGTAGGTAGAACAGTAGGGCTAGTGGATCGCTATGCCAATGTGGGTATTGAAGTAGGTAGAACAGTAGGGCTAGTGGATCGCTATGCCTATGTGGGTATTGAAGTAGGTAGAACAGTAGGGCTAGTGGATCGCTATGCCAATGTGGGTATTGAAGTAGGTAGAACAGTAGGGATAGTGGATCGCTATGCCAATGTGGGTATTGAAGTAGGTAGAACAGTAGGGATAGTGGATCGCTATGCCAATGTGGGTATTGAAGTAGGTAGAACAGTAGGGCTAGTGGATCGCTATGGCAATGTGGGTATTGAAGTAGGTAGAACAGTAGGGCTAGTGGATCGCTATGCCAATGTGGGTATTGAAGTAGGTAGAACAGTAGGGATAGTGGATCGCTATGCCAATGTGGGTATTGAAGTAGGTAGAACAGTAGGGATAGTGGATCGCTATGCCAATGTGGGTATTGAAGTAGGTAGAACAGTAGGGATAGTGGATCGCTATGCCAATGTGGGTATTGAAGTAGGTAGAACAGTAGGGCTAGTGGATCGCTATGCCAATGTGGGTATTGAAGTAGGTAGAACAGTAGGGCTAGTGGATCGCTATGCCAATGTGGGTATTGAAGTAGGTAGAACAGTAGGGCTAGTGGATCGCTATGCCAATGTGGGTATTGAAGTAGGTAGAACAGTAGGGCTAGTGGATCGCTATGCCAATGTGGGTATTGAAGTAGGTAGAACAGTAGGGATAGTGGATCGCTATGCCAATGTGGGTATTGAAGTAGGTAGAACAGTAGGGCTAGTGGATCGCTATGCCAATGTGGGTATTGAAGTAGGTAGAACAGTAGGGATAGTGGATCGCTATGCCAATGTGGGTATTGAAGTAGGTAGAACAGTAGGGATAGTGGATCGCTATGCCAATGTGGGTATTGAAGTAGGTAGAACAGTAGGGCTAGTGGATCGCTATGCCAATGTGGGTATTGAAGTAGGTAGAACAGTAGGGCTAGTGGATCGCTATGCCAATGTGGGTATTGAAGTAGGTAGAACAGTAGGGATAGTGGATCGCTATGCCAATGTGGGTATTGAAGTAGGTAGAACAGTAGGGCTAGTGGATCGCTATGCCAATGTGGGTATTGAAGTAGGTAGAACAGTAGGGATAGTGGATCGCTATGCCAATGTGGGTATTGAAGTAGGTAGAACAGTAGGGATAGTGGATCGCTATGCCTATGTGGGTATTGAAGTAGGTAGAACAGTAGGGATAGTGGATCGCTATGCCAATGTGGGTATTGAAGTAGGTAGAACAGTAGGGCTAGTGGATCGCTATGCCAATGTGGGTATTGAAGTAGGTAGAACAGTAGGGATAGTGGATCGCTATGCCTATGTGGGTATTGAAGTAGGTAGAACAGTAGGGCTAGTGGATCGCTATGCCAATGTGGGTATTGAAGTAGGTAGAACAGTAGGGCTAGTGGATCGCTATGCCAATGTGGGTATTGAAGTAGGTAGAACAGTAGGGATAGTGGATCGCTATGCCAATGTGGGTATTGAAGTAGGTAGAACAGTAGGGATAGTGGATCGCTATGCCAATGTGGGTATTGAAGTAGGTAGAACAGTAGGGCTAGTGGATCGCTATGCCAATGTGGGTATTGAAGTAGGTAGAACAGTAGGGATAGTGGATCGCTATGCCTATGTGGGTATTGAAGTAGGTAGAACAGTAGGGATAGTGGATCGCTATGCCAATGTGGGTATTGAAGTAGGTAGAACAGTAGGGATAGTGGATCGCTATGCCTATGTGGGTATTGAAGTAGGTAGAACAGTAGGGCTAGTGGATCGCTATGCCTATGTGGGTATTGAAGTAGGTAGAACAGTAGGGCTAGTGGATCGCTATGCCAATGTGGGTATTGAAGTAGGTAGAACAGTAGGGCTAGTGGATCGCTATGCCAATGTGGGTATTGAAGTAGGTAGAACAGTAGGGATAGTGGATCGCTATGCCAATGTGGGTATTGAAGTAGGTAGAACAGTAGGGCTAGTGGATCGCTATGCCAATGTGGGTATTGAAGTAGGTAGAACAGTAGGGCTAGTGGATCGCTATGCCAATGTGGGTATTGAAGTAGGTAGAACAGTAGGTCTAGTGGATCGCTATGCCAATGTGGGTATTGAAGTAGGTAGAACAGTAGGGCTAGTGGATCGCTATGCCAATGTGGGTATTGAAGTAGGTAGAACAGTAGGGCTAGTGGATCGCTATGCCAATGTGGGTATTGAAGTAGGTAGAACAGTAGGGCTAGTGGATCGCTATGCCAATGTGGGTATTGAAGTAGGTAGAACAGTAGGGATAGTGGATCGCTATGCCAATGTGGGTATTGAAGTAGGTAGAACAGTAGGGCTAGTGGATCGCTATGCCAATGTGGGTATTGAAGTAGGTAGAACAGTAGGGATAGTGGATCGCTATGCCTATGTGGGTATTGAAGTAGGTAGAACAGTAGGGCTAGTGGATCGCTATGCCAATGTGGGTATTGAAGTAGGTAGAACAGTAGGGCTAGTGGATCGCTATGCCAATGTGGGTATTGAAGTAGGTAGAACAGTAGGGATAGTGGATCGCTATGCCAATGTGGGTATTGAAGTAGGTAGAACAGTAGGGCTAGTGGATCGCTATGCCAATGTGGGTATTGAAGTAGGTAGAACAGTAGGGCTAGTGGATCGCTATGCCAATGTGGGTATTGAAGTAGGTAGAACAGTAGGGCTAGTGGATCGCTATGCCAATGTGGGTATTGAAGTAGGTAGAACAGTAGGGATAGTGGATCGCTATGCCAATGTGGGTATTGAAGTAGGTAGAACAGTAGGGATAGTGGATCGCTATGCCAATGTGGGTATTGAAGTAGGTAGAACAGTAGGGCTAGTGGATCGCTATGCCAATGTGGGTATTGAAGTAGGTAGAACAGTAGGGCTAGTGGATCGCTATGCCAATGTGGGTATTGAAGTAGGTAGAACAGTAGGGCTAGTGGATCGCTATGCCAATGTGGGTATTGAAGTAGGTAGAACAGTAGGGATAGTGGATCGCTATGCCAATGTGGGTATTGAAGTAGGTAGAACAGTAGGGCTAGTGGATCGCTATGCCAATGTGGGTATTGAAGTAGGTAGAACAGTAGGGATAGTGGATCGCTATGCCAATGTGGGTATTGAAGTAGGTAGAACAGTAGGGCTAGTGGATCGCTATGCCAATGTGGGTATTGAAGTAGGTAGAACAGTAGGGATAGTGGATCGCTATGCCAATGTGGGTATTGAAGTAGGTAGAACAGTAGGGCTAGTGGATCGCTATGCCAATGTGGGTATTGAAGTAGGTAGAACAGTAGGGCTAGTGGATCGCTATGCCAATGTGGGTATTGAAGTAGGTAGAACAGTAGGGATAGTGGATCGCTATGCCAATGTGGGTATTGAAGTAGGTAGAACAGTAGGGATAGTGGATCGCTATGCCAATGTGGGTATTGAAGTAGGTAGAACAGTAGGGCTAGTGGATCGCTATGCCAATGTGGGTATTGAAGTAGGTAGAACAGTAGGGCTAGTGGATCGCTATGCCAATGTGGGTATTGAAGTAGGTAGAACAGTAGGGATAGTGGATCGCTATGCCAATGTGGGTATTGAAGTAGGTAGAACAGTAGGGATAGTGGATCGCTATGCCTATGTGGGTATTGAAGTAGGTAGAACAGTAGGGCTAGTGGATCGCTATGCCAATGTGGGTATTGAAGTAGGTAGAACAGTAGGGCTAGTGGATCGCTATGCCAATGTGGGTATTGAAGTAGGTAGAACAGTAGGGCTAGTGGATCGCTATGCCAATGTGGGTATTGAAGTAGGTAGAACAGTAGGGCTAGTGGATCGCTATGCCAATGTGGGTATTGAAGTAGGTAGAACAGTAGGGCTAGTGGATCGCTATGCCTATGTGGGTATTGAAGTAGGTAGAACAGTAGGGCTAGTGGATCGCTATGCCAATGTGGGTATTGAAGTAGGTAGAACAGTAGGGCTAGTGGATCGCTATGCCAATGTGGGTATTGAAGTAGGTAGAACAGTAGGGATAGTGGATCGCTATGCCAATGTGGGTATTGAAGTAGGTAGAACAGTAGGGCTAGTGGATCGCTATGCCTATGTGGGTATTGAAGTAGGTAGAACAGTAGGGCTAGTGGATCGCTATGCCAATGTGGGTATTGAAGTAGGTAGAACAGTAGGGATAGTGGATCGCTATGCCAATGTGGGTATTGAAGTAGGTAGAACAGTAGGGCTAGTGGATCGCTATGCCAATGTGGGTATTGAAGTAGGTAGAACAGTAGGGCTAGTGGATCGCTATGCCAATGTGGGTATTGAAGTAGGTAGAACAGTAGGGCTAGTGGATCGCTATGCCAATGTGGGTATTGAAGTAGGTAGAACAGTAGGGATAGTGGATCGCTATGCCAATGTGGGTATTGAAGTAGGTAGAACAGTAGGGCTAGTGGATCGCTATGCCAATGTGGGTATTGAAGTAGGTAGAACAGTAGGGATAGTGGATCGCTATGCCAATGTGGGTATTGAAGTAGGTAGAACAGTAGGGATAGTGGATCGCTATGCCAATGTGGGTATTGAAGTAGGTAGAACAGTAGGGCTAGTGGATCGCTATGCCAATGTGGGTATTGAAGTAGGTAGAACAGTAGGGATAGTGGATCGCTATGCCAATGTGGGTATTGAAGTAGGTAGAACAGTAGGGCTAGTGGATCGCTATGCCAATGTGGGTATTGAAGTAGGTAGAACAGTAGGGCTAGTGGATCGCTATGCCAATGTGGGTATTGAAGTAGGTAGAACAGTAGGGCTAGTGGATCGCTATGCCAATGTGGGTATTGAAGTAGGTAGAACAGTAGGGATAGTGGATCGCTATGCCAATGTGGGTATTGAAGTAGGTAGAACAGTAGGGCTAGTGGATCGCTATGCCAATGTGGGTATTGAAGTAGGTAGAACAGTAGGGCTAGTGGATCGCTATGCCAATGTGGGTATTGAAGTAGGTAGAACAGTAGGGCTAGTGGATCGCTATGCCAATGTGGGTATTGAAGTAGGTAGAACAGTAGGGCTAGTGGATCGCTATGCCAATGTGGGTATTGAAGTAGGTAGAACAGTAGGGATAGTGGATCGCTATGCCAATGTGGGTATTGAAGTAGGTAGAACAGTAGGGCTAGTGGATCGCTATGCCAATGTGGGTATTGAAGTAGGTAGAACAGTAGGGCTAGTGGATCGCTATGCCAATGTGGGTATTGAAGTAGGTAGAACAGTAGGGCTAGTGGATCGCTATGCCAATGTGGGTATTGAAGTAGGTAGAACAGTAGGGCTAGTGGATCGCTATGCCAATGTGGGTATTGAAGTAGGTAGAACAGTAGGGCTAGTGGATCGCTATGCCAATGTGGGTATTGAAGTAGGTAGAACAGTAGGGATAGTGGATCGCTATGCCAATGTGGGTATTGAAGTAGGTAGAACAGTAGGGATAGTGGATCGCTATGCCAATGTGGGTATTGAAGTAGGTAGAACAGTAGGGATAGTGGATCGCTATGCCAATGTGGGTATTGAAGTAGGTAGAACAGTAGGGCTAGTGGATCGCTATGCCAATGTGGGTATTGAAGTAGGTAGAACAGTAGGGATAGTGGATCGCTATGCCTATGTGGGTATTGAAGTAGGTAGAACAGTAGGGATAGTGGATCGCTATGCCAATGTGGGTATTGAAGTAGGTAGAACAGTAGGGATAGTGGATCGCTATGCCTATGTGGGTATTGAAGTAGGTAGAACAGTAGGGCTAGTGGATCGCTATGCCTATGTGGGTATTGAAGTAGGTAGAACAGTAGGGCTAGTGGATCGCTATGCCAATGTGGGTATTGAAGTAGGTAGAACAGTAGGGCTAGTGGATCGCTATGCCAATGTGGGTATTGAAGTAGGTAGAACAGTAGGGATAGTGGATCGCTATGCCAATGTGGGTATTGAAGTAGGTAGAACAGTAGGGCTAGTGGATCGCTATGCCTATGTGGGTATTGAAGTAGGTAGAACAGTAGGGCTAGTGGATCGCTATGCCAATGTGGGTATTGAAGTAGGTAGAACAGTAGGGATAGTGGATCGCTATGCCAATGTGGGTATTGAAGTAGGTAGAACAGTAGGGGCTAGTGGATAACATCGTCGTGTCG